>JBBPDE010000006.1:6531499-6542574 GCA_037974605.1 Nannopetersius ansorgii
TATATTTATTTATATATGATACACACACACACTAATCAGTCATCAGCCATAATACTAAATCCATCTGCCTAATATTGTTATTGAATTCTCCAAATCTTATTCCACTCAAGCCTTTGTAGGACATGCTGGACAAACTAGTCTGATCCATTTCACAAATTACAGGATGTCTTAGCGCCAGCTAATACAGCACACCTTCAGAGAGTCACTATCCTAACAGGTCAGAGGTGCTTTGGTGGCACAGCATGGATCTCCACAATATAAGGCAGGAGGTTTTACTGTTATGGCCTATGAGTGAATTATATGTATGAGAGACCTTACCCGAGGTCCACACGGCCCTGCCTCTCCGGGAAGTCCACGGATACCCTGCGGATAACACAGAGACTCTTAAAGCTAGTTTGTATTAGGATCCATCATCCTACCATCCATCCTAATCCTCACTTCTACTTTCTGTTATTGCACTATTACCATGATAGGACCAAATTAATTCTACATTCCTGCTAAGTCGTTAAACAGATGGTAGACAAACAGACAAATGACAAAGCTGTACATATTATACTATATATGAGAGAGTGTCTGAGGTCCACACAGTGTCTACAACTGTTATCCTGCTTTCCAAAAAGAGACCTCTAGACTCTTCTGCTTCCTTAAGGAAGTGCTAGAAATGATTACACACGTGGGAAAGCAATCACAGAAATTATGTTCTGTAGAAGAACTTCTTCTGTTACAAAGCTCCTGACTGACTGTATGTTTTTTTCCCCCTAATAATTAGTGTAGTGTCCACCATCTTAGCCCTTAAAAGTACACCTTAGGTTAATAGCTAATTGTGGTGTCATATAGCCTCCACCCAACATTTTTAGATGAATAGAAAATATCCAAATATGTAATATATTGTAACGGCGTTACGGGGGTTGGAGTTACCCAGCATTCAGTACTGTTAGTGTTCGTGTATAGTAGTCACGGTCTGTGTGATGTGTATTTAGCTTAGTGGCTTTTGCCCAGTTTGGTATGTGAGGATGTTCTCCTCTGGGAGTGTGTGTATGTGTGCTTGTGTTGTACAAGTTAGGTGTGTTACACCCCTGTTTAAGGGGATTTTGGGGATTTACAGCACGTCTGTTGTCTGCTTCCATTGATTAAGGGTTTTGCTACAATATATTTTATTTTAGTATAATAAAATTATTTTGGCATATATTTTTTTCAGCAATTTAGTCATGTCACACACCACCTGCGAGCTTGGGTTGCTCTTTCACACTATGGTACCAACACTGGGAGGGAAAAGACAAACAAATGTTTCCTCCAAGTCATGTGATGCAAACAGCTCAACACACTTGAGGGAGAACAGTTCTGATATGCCAGTTAACAGATCAGTGCTGGTTAGTACACATGGTTGCATGTTGTGCTTACACTGAATGTGTAACTAGTCTGGATACGTTGTTGCCAAATTATATACACTAACTCCAACTACCAACTAACTACACTTGCACATCCAATGTAAATGTCATTTTACCATCCTACCTCTACTTTTATCTTTAGTGCCAAACTATATTTAACAACCCCTGTCTTGCCTTAAATGTGTGTATATATATATATTTGATATATATACTGTTCTTATCTATTTTTTTATTCCGTGTGCCTATTTGTGATATCTGTTCTCTGCACTGTAATAACTGGAGCCACGTCGTCTCGTCTCTCTGTGTATCTGTACAGTACATAGCAGAGATGACAATAAAGTTGACTTTGACTTTTTGACTTTTTGACTAGTATCCCACTAAGTAATACCAATTTAAGGGATAATAATACAAGAGGGAAACCAGACCACATGAAAGTAATCAACAATTACGTGTGTGTAGTGAAAGCACCTTGAACAACTGATAATAGACCACCTTTAAACAGGTGGGGCCCTCACTGAGCTGTAAACCACTCATATTTTTTCACCACCTGCATTTGTTGGCCCAATGGTCCACAGTCGTGAGTGAGCACTCCAAAACAGAATAACAATCCTTTGAGTAATGCTTGCAAACACGCAACCAGATACACGGACCCTGTTCACCCATATTGGGCAAAGTCTCTGCCTCCGGGTTCTTTAAGAACCTAACGTTTGTGCTTTACTGCACTCAGAGACATGTAGCAGCGTGGAGGAAACATCAAGAGTTCTGTTTGCTCCCTGAGCCCTCGTGGATGAGCGGGGGGATGAGGGAACTGGAACAGGTGTGCTACTTTGAAGTGATGCCTCTTGCATAGCGTCAGGGTTAATGAGTCATTTGATGGCGAGTGAAGTGCATGGATTCCTCTGAAAAGCTCTTCCATAGGAGGGATGAGACTGGATCAAATAGCGCAACTAAAGAGATCGTTGGAGGCAATGATATTGAGAGGTAACACTCCAAGTGTGCAAGTGTGATAGTGAGCGAGGAGTTTAAGGTCATGAATATAATTACATGAGAGAAATGAAAGGCCTGGTTCCTGACGAGTAAAGCGAATCTCACTGTAACTCATTCCTCTTACGGGCTGCATATAATTACCAAAAACTGGAGCTGGAACTGATGCATAAGTCTGAAAGCACACTTTTTCAAATAGGTATAGACTAAACATTTTGGCTAAGAAATCAGATCAATACTCATAACATTCTAGTTTATGACGCAAGGCTCAAACATGAGTATGAAAATCGTCTATTTCTATTTCCATGTTTTAAAAATTATTGATACTGCTAGTGTGATGTAAGATTGATCAAATAAGAGAGACTGTGCGCCTCTTATTCACAGCAGGGTAAAGCACTTTATATAGCAGACACTGAAAAGCTCAAGCAATTACTGCAGCCAAGCACAGCATTCAGGAGTCCATCCAGCTGTCCATTTGAGGGGGCGACTTTAATGACAAAACCAGTCTTGTAAGAAGTCTTTGGGTCCTCATGGTTGCCAGCACCATTCTTTAGTGAACTGTAGAGCTGGGGGTATAAGCCGGATGTTCCTTTGACGCAAGACTGAAGATCAGTTTGAGCTCAGTTCCACTCCAGTGCTTTTTGGGGTAGAAGTGAGTTAAATTGTTAAAACCCTCTGGCCTTGAGTTTCATTTTGGGCTGTGTGCTGCCCTCAATTGCAGGGGGGAACAAAGCTAATGCTAATTCATTACACATGGTACCCAGCCCACCACAATGCCACTGATGTTTAAAGGCAGTTGTTGCCACCACTGCTACAAATTGGCCTTAGACGGAGCGCTGCTGCAAAGTTAGTTCAAGTTGCGATTATTTTTCCAACATTGCATTTGGACCCAGTTAAAACATCCAGAAACTTTCAGTGCCTTCACCTTTTGAATATGCCGAAAGAGTAACTCTAAAATCTACCACGTTCAAGTGTCTGACAGAGCTCCAAGTACTATTTGTCATTCTAATGTGTCTTTGCCCTGCATGCAGGATGTTTTGAAAGGCCAGGATCGTGAAGGCTCATTGAGTAAAACGACGGCATTTGAGTGCAGGGAGATTGGAAGGTAAGATATGCCACATGTTGACATGGTGGCTCCGCTGTGGACGTTCACAGAGTGGCTTGGTTATAATGGTGGCGCGGCAGTGTGCTCTGAGGTTTGTAAACACTGCGGCTGGGGCAGGGCTCCTGGCTGGAATCGCCCCAAAACGAGACGCATGACTATTTAAAGGTTCTGTTCTGATTGTTTTTTTTCTGACTGTTTTATGAAACCACTGCAAAGAAATCGCCCACTTTGCAAAAGAGACCTAACCATTACCATCAACACGTGTTTGTTTGGAGCAATAAATAAATAAATAAATAAATACTTTCAACCGGTGTGTATAAATAAATGCAGCGGTTTTAACTGCCAAGCCAGAGAAACTAAATGACACATTTCCTTCAGGACAAAATATCTGCTCACACTTGACTTTTATAGTCCTTTAAATTTTCTACAAGTGCTTTTATCCTCAAACTACCTGATTAAACCAAAAGCATGATCAAATTAGGAATAGGGTTTGATTAGGGTTGTATTTTAGAAATGAGGGTAAGGATCAAACCCAGGTATAGGTTTAGATATATTAAAATCTATTGTGTTTTATTTGAACAGACTTTGTTGAATGTTTGGTGAAGATAAGACCTGCACATAGAAGGCATCTGCAGAGGACCAAATAAATATTCTAAATAATTTAAACAAGTCTTTTAACATTATCCTTTTCGTCTAATGCAGAAAGCAATGTTAAAAAGTAACTAGCAATGTAAAAAGACTGTCACCAATAATTAGAAATAATGCTGAAAATTTGCTTATAGGCAATGTTTAACCTAAAGTTCTTACCATGCTGTTAGATCTTTCACCCCGACAGTGACATTATTAGTTAATCCACAGGTTGGCAAAAGGGGAAACTACAAAAAATGCTACAAGATTCCACTCTTGTCAAAGGTTGGGCAATATAATGATATTTAATGTAATAAATTGTCTCATTGACTGAATAAGTTTCCTGAGTTTATTGTGGCTCATGTCAGTACTTAAAGAACACGGACCAACCACAAGTTTCATTACAAAGTGTCATGGCTAGGTCAGTGGCCGGCCAGGGCCACTGCTTTTGAGTTTATGTTTTTGTCCTGATTCTGCCCTGTTATGTTTGGTTCTGTTATGTGGACTTTTATTTTGATGAGTTCTGTTCCAGTTTGGTCACGTGTCCTGTTATGTCCGGTGCTTTTCTGTTTTCAGCTGCGTTCTGTTGGGGTATTACCTTTTGCACCTGTGTCCTATTTTAAGCCACTTAGGATCTGTATTTATGTTCTGCTTGTGTGTCACTTTGTCATCTGTCCATCGTATGTCTTTGGCACTTTAGTTCTTGGTCTGAATCCTGAGTCTGTGCTTTCTTGTTTCCTGACGGCCCTCGAGCCCATTTATTTTCTGTTTGTAAATAAACTACCACAGCATGAATTCTTGGCTTCCTGCCTGTTCCTGCTCGTCCCAAGATAGCGCACGTTTTAGGTGGAATAGCCACCTAAAATGTGACACTCTGAGAGGAACCAAGAATCAAAACGAAAATCTTACAAAGAACATGAGAACGAACCACTTGGAAAGACCAAGACTCAAAAGAAGAATATCCCTAAGAGCACAAGGAACAACTACCGAGAGAAGAAACACTGTGAACCTGAGACACAAAAAGTAAAAGCTTCCAAAGAACATGAGGACGAACCACTGAGAGGAACCAAGGCTCAAAAGGAGAACAGTCTAGTACAAGCAAGAACCATTAAAAGGAACCACAACTTATAAGAACTTCCCTAAAAGCATGAAATACAACCCAGACAGAAACCAAGACTCAAAAGGAGAAGATCCAAACGAGTCTGAGAAAGAACAAATAAGAAGAATCGAGACTCAAAAAGAAAAAAATCTGTAAACCATCAAACCCCAGACATTTTTTAAAAATTCTGACATTTTTGTGGGACAAACCTATTCTGTACTTTTCAACTTTCATTTCCTCCCAAATGAAGAGAAAGATAGTGTTTCTAGTGAAGTGTACACACACAAAGCTAGCTCTGGCTCTGTGAACATGAAAAGAATGCAGGGAGCAAATTCTTATTCCAGAGGAAAAAACAGAAAACACAAGGCGAGCGACTGGAGTCACTCTCTAAGAAAAAAACTCTCACACAAACAAAAAGGAGGACAAATCAAGCTGTGCTTGAAAACAAAAAAGCAACCCTGGAGACTCAGAGGAACCCTCATATCCAGTTCTGAGATCATGCAATACTCTTCACACACAGGACTGAAGAGCAAGCAGAATATCAGCAGAATGTCAGGATTCTGCTCATATGTTTTTTACCTAAAGCAGTTCTGCATGTGTCTGAAAACCTGAAAGCTCTGATGCATGAGAGCCCTTAGAGGATAAAAAAGAACCACTGACAGGACCTGCAAACTACCTAAGAACATGAGAAAGAACCACAGGAAGGGACAAAGACTTATAAGGAGAACTTTCTAGAGAACAGGTAACAACCACTAAATGGAATCAAGACTCAAAAGGAGAAACCTGTGAGAGCATGTGGAAAAAATGCTGAGAGAAACCAAGGCTCAGAAGAGAGTCTCCATAAGGAGCACCTCCATAAGAGCAGGAGGAACATCAGGTTTGGGTGCTCAGCCCCTCCAGATCTCACCTGGGCAAATATATTCTCCCATCACGTATATTTTTCCACCTGACAAACTTTTACTTGATATTTAGTCTGAATTTAGTCATTTAAATGAAGAAAAGTTAGAAAATTAAAGGGTCCATTCCATGCAAAACCAAATTATCTATATGTTGTTTAAATTAAAACGTGTGTAAACATTCGGCATTTTATAATGTCTTTGTGTGGCAGCTTAGCTTTTCTCATGTTTAAAGCCTTAAAATGTGTACAAGCATCCACATATCCCGCCCCTTACATCAATGCTGAAGTTATAAGGAGTATTTCAGCATTTATTGGTTATTAAACAAGGCTGCAAGATAGGTCAGCCAATCAGAGCAGGGTCCATTTACATATATCAGTCTTAAAGAAATAGGGGATAAAGAGAGGCTGGAAAATGGTCACGTAGAAATGAATTATAACACAAATCTTCAAATGTAGAAATATTACATAAAATTAGGATATGGTCCCCTTAAAGTGATATTTAGAGATTTTACTGCTACGTATTGTGATTATGATGCCTTTCAATATATTAAAGGGCCCATATCATCACTTTTCTGTAATTAAAAATGCTTGACACCTGTAAATATTGTTTCATAGGTTCTGGTGGTTACTCTCTGTTTGATTTGAGAAGGTCCAGGTGGTTCCTCTCTATGTGACTGAGAGGGTCCTGGTGGTTCCTCTCTGATGTTTCTGAGTGAAAGTGACCATTCTGACATGGGAATATACTACAGCACACCTCTGTATGGAAGCAGGGGGCAGCCAGGAACACGGCGCCCGGGGAGCAGTGTGTGGAGACAGTACCTTGCTCAGGGTACCTCAGAGGTGCCTATCAGTCTTGGGAGTCAAACACTAAATTTCCTGATCGCAGGGCAATAAACTAGCTGTTTAAGAGTTTCTCCCAAACTCTGTAAATGTAGATATGAGGATGAGGACTTCAACATGGAGCCTTATCCCCTCCTCTCTCTCCTCATCTCTCTGTGGTCTGCTCCTGCCTGGTGGGGAGTGTATTAGGTTCTGAGTTGCCAGTTTCTTCAGAAGCTGAAAACACACCGACGCCCTGCAGGCATAGACTCAGCAGCCAGACTGTTTCATCTCCAAAATCTCAGAATGAAGCTTCACAAAGAGAGGAGCCTTCTTAAACACACTCTCACACCGAAGGCAAACTTATAACTGAATTAGCACAAGGCTAAACAACATCTACTATAGAGAGTGGAGCAGTCTACATACAGTACTGTGCAAAAGTCTTGAGCCTCCCACCCTGCACTTCTCCCCTGAGCTCACATGAGATATTGGCATTGTTCCAACTCTGATATAAATGTAAGATACTCCCGTAGATTGCGCTTGTTCAGATGATCAGAGATGGAGATGGAGAGAGATAAATGTGAACTTGATTTGCTTTTCTAATATGTCTGAGAGCTGCTACTACTTCAACATCATCCCTGGGAAAAAGATAAATGATCTGCCAACAGAATTTCTTTCAATAAATTACAATAAAAATGTCACAGTGTTGGTCAAATGATCAAAATAATCTTATAATGAGAAATATAAGATAAAATGACAAGGCCTGAAATCAAACCCTTTTTCGTGGATGTATTTCTCACAGTGCTTTTGCTGGAAATCTTCTTTACTGTTCATTAACATAAATTTTTCTGCGAGTTATTGAACAAATTTTTTCACGTATGTGTTTCTAAAATCAGCCACAGCTGTGGTGTCATTTGCTTTGACCTTTCTAAAGATCTCGGAGTGATCACTTTTTCACAGGACACCACAGAAACGGAACCGGAGCTCTTCAAAATAAACGCCGAGCTGCTTCTCCTGAGCCAAACACATCATCTCCTTGTCAAATCTCGTCTGCTTATAAAGGACCTTCAAACACCAAATGTTGACCAAAGTTCTAAGGAAGAGATTAAGAATCAACAAAAAAAAAAACAGGAATAAAAAAGCAAAGATCACAGCATGAAATAACAAGATTGCTCTGTTTTTTTTATATTTTAATGTTTTTCCTCTGAAGTGCACTTATGATCTCATCAGTTATAATTCACAGCCTTGTTTTGTCCCCTAGAATTAAGCAGACTGTTGTTGTGTTACTGGCTCTTTAAGACAGGTTTATGTAAATACCTCTATTCTGACTGGCTGCCTTGTTCTGCATCTCTTTTGAAAAGTATGGGTGTAAAATGTATGCTGTTATAAAATAAAATCTAAGAATCTTACCGAATGTGAAGCCAGAATGGGTGCGGTGTAGCTGCAGAGTGTAGCTTTATTTAGCTTTCCTGCTCAACCTCAGGCTCAAAACATCAAACCCGTAGTTGCCCCTGAGCAGGTCGGAGCTAATCGCTGGGATCGTTTGGTCTCCCCTGGTCCTCCCACGCACTAAACAGACTTCTGCTGCAGGCCAGCGAGATCTTCATGTCTCCACAATGCTGGAAACCAGGACTTTCTACTGCATCCAGTATCTGGAGGGGTTCGCAGCCTGTTGAGGGCTTAGCGTACATAATGAAGAGCTCACGATGAGTGACTGCACACACTAGAGCCGAATAACACAGCTTTCAGAAAAGCTTTTAA
Organism: Nannopetersius ansorgii; assembly: GCA_037974605.1. Lineage (NCBI taxonomy): Eukaryota > Metazoa > Chordata > Actinopteri > Characiformes > Alestidae > Nannopetersius > Nannopetersius ansorgii. The sequence goes on from JBBPDE010000006.1 coordinate 6,540,181, forward strand.
CACTCTGATCATAAAAACACACTGCAATTTGACATAAATCATCTCTATGAGCTGATTCTACACCTTCACTCCAGACTTCTTTTGCATCAGTGCAAATAAGGAGATATTTAATTATGACCCGAAAGATTCTGAAACGTGAATGCCTAGGAATTGTGAAAATACACTAATCTGCAGAAGTCATCTTTATTTCTTTGTATTATGCTTTGAATCACCTTGTTGGTGCACAAATATAATTTCTGCCTGTCAGACTGTCCTTTCTTTTACTTATTGAGTGGATTAAATTAAACAAATGGTAACAAATGTTTTACCGTGACAGGCTGCAAAGTGCCTAAAGATACAAAGAGCCTAGATAATGGAATTCCAACCACTCAGCATTCATCTGCACGTGCTTCTACACTGATTCAGGCCTTCAGTTCAATTTTTATACTTCAATGAATGATACAAAGGTCACTGTATGGCTTAACAAACAAAAACAGGGACTCGATTGAAAATGATAGTCTTTGAAAGTCCTTCAGGAAGCCTGGAGAAATGTTCCTCAAGAGTACACAAAATACACAGCATCTCATTTCATTGTTTACATATTTATAGCTGAGATGACAATAAAGTTTACTTTAACTTTTTTACTTTTCAAGTGGTGTGTGTTACGCTTGCAGAGTTCCTGGGGATGGAGCACCAGAAGATATTATCTGGTCTGGTCTTTGGCTTCCTTCAGCACAGATTCGTCACAATCAGTCCAGTTGCCAAAAGCAAAACAAATGCACTGTTTGCTCTGATTGTTCAAGATTTTGAGGCCGTCAATAAAGTTCTCAAAGTACCTTTTGGTTCTTGGATCTTGGTTGGCAGTTCTTTCTCTAGAGCAGCTTGGTGTTGACTTTGGATTCTTCTGGTTTCCTCATGTCAAATTCAGACATGCAGAATGTCTCTGCTACCGCAGTAATTTACCCAAAACATCAAACTCAGCACCATGTATTACAGCCCGAACCAGGACTGTTCATCACTAACGACGGCACCTCAGCAAAACAAACCCATCAGCCGCCGCTCATCCATCATAAACCACACGCAGGACAAACACAGCACACTGTCAGTACTGGCCCAGAGCTCGTTTACTTTAAAGACGAGGTCGGGAGGAGTGGCTGGGCATGACTGGAAAAAAGGGTTTACATTAAGTCATGAAGCCACTATTCATATATTTTATGCAATACGTCCTAATTATATTTGTATTACAAGCCATTTTCGGGGGTCTATGGGGGTGATGGTGGGTTGGGTGTCTTTTGTCTCCTCATCTTTTAGACCCAACCCAATGCAAAGTGTCATGAACACATCACTTGAAAAATCTACTAAAAATGTAGTAGATATTTTGTGAGCTGGTAAGCAGAACACAGATTCGATTCCAGATTTCTCCTCAGTGCCTCCTGCTTTTGCTTGGATTTGTGAAATTCCTTCAGGAGCGAAAAATCACTGTTTGCTGTATAATATTATTTGTATTTATTCAGTTTAATTCAGTGCATTTAGCAATATTAATGTAAAAACCAACTCACTGCTTTTAGAAAGTTTTTAAATGTTGCTTTTGCAGGCGCCTGAGACTTCTGCACAGTACTGTATGTGCTGTAAACAGTCTTACCAAGTATAAACAGAACTGTGTAAATCGTGGTCAGTTAACATCATCTTTTTTGAAGTAGTTTTCTTCTGGTTTTGTATCCATTTGGTTCAAACGGCAGCTTTTTTTACACAACCAACTGAGGAGCAGGAGCATGGACATTTTAAACACTGCAGAAAGTCAAACAGTGTCCTAAACAATGGCAATGAGTCGGACCCAATTTAATGAAGAAGACCAATTCATTTAATACCTCACTGTATGTCATACTGTGTCCTAAACCACATCTACAAGTCTGATCCACCTTAATGAAGAACTGGATGTGGTTTGAGGGTCCAGAGAGGTTGTGGGTATGGAAAGATTTGGGTGACTACTGACTACTACTGTTAGTGAAAGTTGGACATTAATCATGTCTTGACTGGAGGGGATTTCTTTTTACCAAATGACTCACAAAAAGACAGCTTTCAACTGGGGATGGGGATGAAGAACATCACTTATATGTCTGTTGGAACAGTTTCCTTTGTTCTAACATCACTTCTGCCCCTCTGCCCCCTCTAGTCTCAGCCAATAGGGAGCTAAATACCTCTCTTTGGTCCCACATTTGCTCCAGGCAAAGCGACAGAGGCATCGATTATTGATGAGACTGAGGTCCACCCTGACCGGACGCCAGATCAACCAAGTATAAAATTTAGACCCCAATTTGCAGCATAAATAATGCACATTAGTAGAATGTGTGTGTGTGTGTGTGTGTGTGTGTGTGTGTGTGTGTGTGTGTGTGTGTGTGTGTGTGTGTGTGTGTG
>JBBPDE010000006.1:6561293-6573864 GCA_037974605.1 Nannopetersius ansorgii
ACGATGGGGGAAGACCCTCTGGGAAGATATCCCTTAAAAACAATGTGAAAAATCCATTGGTCATGTGGTATGAAGCACTTAGAGACTCAGTCAGCATCAAAAACACATCTGGGGACACTTTCTACCCTGACCTGCAGAAATCTGTATGCTTAGGTGATGCTGTGGCTGGGAACATAATTGTTCGCCCTGTTGTTGCCTCTTCATTTACAAAGATCCCAGTCAATCATGGAAGTCTGTTAGGTAATTAGTTAATGGCTGTCACAAAATAATATGCGGTTACTAACACTCTTGACAAACACATTGAGTAAAATCTTCTAAAATGCACTAGTGTGCATTTAAAAGCAATTCTAAGCAATGCTGAAGAGCTCCTTTCTGCTAGAACCAGAGGCTTTTAAAACACAATTGACCTTGTTCTCCTCAGACCATCAACCAGTCAAGCATCTATTTGTTTGGTAACATATTTACGAATTCACACTGAGACACTTACCAAAGCTCTGTGACTCATGTTTGAAAAGATGTGCTAGCAGGTTTTATGTGCAGGCACGTGCCATCCTTCACTCTCGGGGACTGGCAAACTCTTATAACCATCTAGAGAATTCAGGAGATGGATTTTTCCTCACCTCGTTTTCTCAGTAATGTCCACTTCTTTGGTCAGGAGGTAAGCAGTCTCAGACACCAGGGAGCCATGGATTTCCTTAGCCTTTTCATGGATTTTCATCCCCAATATCAGCTCAAAGCCTTTCTCGTCCCGAGATGCCACAGGGATACGTGTGGGACAAACAGATTCTGCAGGAAAGGAGAGTAGAATAAGAGTGATATGGAAGCCTCCTACCACATGGCCTCACCCACAGTGTCTTTTTTCTCACGTAAGCACACGATAGATGTGCCTTCTGAAATGGTAAGTTTGCAAATAAATTCAATATTTAATATTTTCCACAGTAGTACTTCCAGCCCATTGTCCCACCCCTGTACTGTACATGTTTTCTGCTTCAACATACCCACATAGATGATGAAAGTATTGCTAATTCACTAGTTAGTGATAGAACACAGAAAAAAGTGTAGCACATTGGTTCTCTGGGACCAAGGCTGATAACCACACAAGTCTCAAGCTTCCACTGAGTTTCTCTCAAAGCTTCACCTTCACACAGTTTCTGCTTCATGGAGTCCCGAATGCGATCGATGGTGGTGTAGTCCTCTGCGTACAGCACATAGTCGCTGGATGGTTTGTTAGCAATGGCCATCAGCTCAGAGTTGGTGATCTCGGATCCCACTCCGACTGCAAACACAATGATTCCTTGAGCTCGAGCCTCTTCACTGGAATCAACTACATCATCCTGAGACTTCCCATCTGTCACCACAACAGCAATGCGGTTCTTGACCGTGTTGCTGCGCTGCGAAGATGCAAAGACGTGATCGACAGCGAATTTGATGGCACGGCCTGTCTGTGTGTTGCCGCCGAGGTAACTGATGTCCTGGATGGCCTCAATGAGTTCTCGGGTGCTCTGGTGCTGACCCAGCTTGATCTCCAGCCGAGGCGTGTCACTGTACTGCACTACACCCACCTGAGAATAGAGTGTGCTCACATCAAAGCCACTGGTGACATTGACAAGCCAGCTCTTTGCTGTATCAAAATCTTCATAGCCCACACTCCAAGAGCCATCAATGATATACACAAGATCATTCACAGCTGTGCTGCAACCTGAAAAATATCAGGTGGAGAACAAAGCACAGATTTGTCAAATCAGATCAAGAGTTCTGACCTAGGATTACTAGGCTAAGAATCAGAATGAATTATTGATCACAAAGGAAATTACTTATGCTACAATCACACAGACACACATGGTCACAAAGAGCAGAATACAGAAGAATGTAGAATGCTAGTACTAAATATGCTATGCTATGTACAGTATATACCTAGAAGGCTTTAAACCTATGAATACATGCTGAAAATTGTATTTGTATTTATTTAATGTAAATAAGTTTCATATTATGGTGTATTACCATAATACACAGTGTATTACTTTTTGGAAGATTACTGATTCAGGAACACTGACACAATATCAATAATCTCATTGGTTACCATTTAGCTAATTTGCATTCATTTTGTACAAAAGTAGGGAGAAGCAGTTGTTAGTTATGGACGTATATTTTTGATTCTTGCCATGTTATAAAAAATTATGGCACGTTCCGTGTGATCTAAATTCTCCACAGAATCCTCCATGATGTCACAGCTTCCTTTGAAGTATATATTTCACATCATTGCAGAAAAAAAGGTTGCATGTGTACCAGCTCGAACATCCTCCTTTTCTACTGATCGGGTGAAGCTGAGGAGTAGCAGTAATGTAAGTGACCTCAAGATCAACATCCTTAAGATTCCCTGAAATGAGGTTTAGCTTTCAGGTTCCTGCAACAGGGAATAAAAAAAAATAAAAAGGCATCACATTATGTACCACTCAAATAGTAACTTGATTTCTTGTGTTTTGTAAGAGATCAACGTTTAGATAAGCTACACCACTGTGCTTAAAAGCTATATTTTGTACATTTTACTGCAACTGTGCAGAAACTATGCTAATTATTTCTGTAGGGTGGGAGTTAGTGCTAGCGCTGGCACATCAGCGTCAGCAAATACTTAGATTAAAAAGTAAAGTAAATGAAGGTGGCCCCTCACTGTCACAAGTGAATACACCACAACACACAGTGTGAACAATATGAAATTCTTTCTCTGCATTTAACCCATTCACCAAGTGAACTAGTGGTCTGCCACCAGCAAGGGGCTAGCAGGGAGCAGTGTGTGGGGATGGTACCTCAGTGGTGCCACTGGAGCAGTGTGTGGGGATGGTACCTCAGTGGTGCCACTGTCAGTCCAGGAATTTGAACCCACAACCTTCTGATCTCAGGGAGAACTCCCTTACCACTAGGCCACCAGCTGCATCAAAAATATTGGGTATCAGCATTAGACCACCATGCTCATGTGTGTGCAGCCCTAAAAGTGACTCCAGACGGCCCAGAGCCTATACTGACAAGACAAGCAAGCAATTTTCTGTTTCATGGCAAACTTAGTGATACAGCATTTGTCTCATAAATAGGATCACTAGATTTGTCATAAGTCTAGAAATCAATTTAAAATTAATTGAATATGCTAAGTGGAACACTTTTAAGCAAATGCGCCATGTCAGCGGTTTTCACCCCAATTCAAGTTGTAAGAAGTATAAGTTGAAACAAACCCTTGTTCAGTCAGGCAACACACAGTCATGAGAATTTCCACCTCTCCTGCCATTTTGGATGCAGTTCTGATGTCTTTTGCTTATTTGTAATGCATTGGAACAATCCGTGCCCCTATTTATATTTGTGTTTTGTTTTAATAGCTCATGTGCGTCAAGACAACCGGACTCACCTCAAATAATGTATTTATATGGATGATATAAATAAAAAAGCATGTGTTAGGATATGTAGTGCTAACGCCCCTTGGGTAGAAAAAAGGGCCTCTTTCACTTTGTTGAATGCGACAATCTCCTTTTTATTCCACCTTGTAAAAGCTCTCGGGAAGAAGGACATTTCTTGGGTTTCGTAAGGCCGTGTGGTCTTGTTTTTTCGCTCCGCTTCAGTGAAGTCTGTGTGCTGCCATGCAGACCACAAGCTGCAGCCAAGGAAAATAACAATGTAAGTCGAAGGCTGGTGAGCACAACATGAAAATAAACATGGCACATGGCGCTGGTTTTCAGAGGGACAGAGCAGCACACAGACGAACACTCAAGCGGCGTGGGGCAGCACTGTAAACATACATAGACGAAAGGTCAGACCTTTTCTCATTTAATTCTACAAATACAGTGAGAAGAAATATGTGATCAGACACTTTTATTTTTTGTTGTTTATACATCAAATTGAAGAAGCTACAGAGCCAAGGGCAGTAGCATTGGCTTAATTGGTGGAAACGAATTGTCTATGGATAGATATACAACATTTTCTCTCAGACTAACAGTAAGGAAGGTAAGAATGCAAATAATTCCAAACCCACAGCAAAGGACTGTCATATTCCTCTGTTCACTGTAGGTATGGTGTTATTGGGATAGTACACACTCTTACCTTCCTTGAAAGTGGATGTGATCCCACAAGACTGATAGAAACATGAGAGGAGCGATGAATATGGACATTTCATCTAAATCACCTCAAACATGTGGTCAAAATATCACAAGAGTAGTTCCTTAAAAATGCAAATGTGTTTGAATGAGCTAAGCTAAGCTCCTGGTCCTTTTTAAAGTTTATGAATGATTTAAAAATGAGCCAAAACTGGCCACCAGACTCCCAAATCAAAACTAAACTCACTGTCTATCTCAGTCTTTGCATTTCTTAGCATTTCTTTCTTACTGAACTCTCTTTAGTCCTATCCAGTCTGCACTTGTGTAGTCTTGTGGTGTTCTGTTTTTGTTTTTATGATGCACCAAAATCCATCCAAATGTTGTCTAATATGGTTGAAATTACATAGACACATAGACACAAAATGTGTAATATAACAGTGTACACATGCACTGGAATAGTATTTAATAGCATAAACAAAAGTGTCTGAATACTTGTTTCCCCTTACTGTATCAATGAAAATAGTGCAAGGGTAAAGAGTTCCAAAACACGCTCCACCCCAAGTGCCCCTGATCGTTGGCAGCCGACTGCTTTACTTGATTTATATTCATATGTACACACTACACACAAGAAATTAGGGATATTTGGCTTTCAGGTGAAATGTATGAAAAACCTAAAAAGTTAATTATATCATGAAAGTATGCCATTTAAGTAGAAGCATGCAATGGTGATTTTCTCATGTGAAACAATTTATAGAAACAAAAGCCATCAACAGTGTACCACAACAAAAAATGTCTCAATAACGTGTCATGTGCCCTTGAGCATCAGTTATAGCTGGACAATGACATCTTATGCTATCGACTTATTAGTTGGATTAATAATGTTATTCAGGTAGTATGAGATTGTCACTGTACCATTCACAAAGTGTAGGACAGTTCTGTATTAACTAGACACACCTGCCCACACTGTAACACCACCACCACTGATGACAACAGTGCTGATGCATAGCGCCATCCTTGACGTCTCTGACATCGTTGGTGGCCCTCATTACTGCTCAACGTGAACTACTTTCATCAGAGGACAGCACTGAGGGCCACTGGTCCAGCATAATTGTTCCCTGGCCCATGTAAGATGACAGTGTACTGTTGATCAATTGGTAGGTGTTGGCTGGGTCTCATGATGTCAAAATTTCAAGTTTAAAGTTTTATTATACAGATATCATATACAGATAACAATGTAACATCATTACTGTAATGAAATTCTTAGGCTCGTGTTCCCCCAACTTTACATAAATATATAGAATATAAAAAAATTAAATTTAATTAAATTAAAAAAAAAATGTGAACAGCATGACGATGACTGTTTAAATATTAATTTTGATTGAACCAGGAAATGTATTGGTTGATTCATGGATCAAACTACTGTTCAGAGCTCCTTGTCAGAGAACAGTGAGTGTGTAAAAATTGTGTAAAAATTACATTGAACGGTTGGACATGTGCACTCCAACATTTAGTGAAGGTCACATTAAGTTCACCTGTAAAAGTTGTAGTGCGTTTTAGGTTAATTTAACCCAAAAGCCAAATATCCCAACATTTTGTTGGTAGTTGAATGTTGTAATAACAAACGGTGTATATGTTGTATTGTTTACTACATTCTCTCACACAATCTTCATTCGTGCACAGCACAGTATCTTAAAAAATGAAAGTATTTCAGGCACTAACAACAGGAGACCTCCAGGGCACTTCTAAGGTCATTAGAACTTGTTGGTTCATAGCACACAAAGCTAACATTACAACCTTTAGAAAGAACTTTGCAACTTGGCACTTGCACCAAAAAAAGAAACCCATGGAAGCTTGTAGACAGTGTGACCTTTTCATGCATGGCCTGAGGCTTGAACTTGACAGGAGCTAAAAGAGAACTACACCTTGGTGGTGCCGTATGTTATGAAACTTGTTGCAGGATATTTCTGAGCACACTTTAAAGTCTGCTTAATGCCTAGCTCACGTTCTGACCATGCCTTCCTCTTTCTCATTCTCATCCATAGTGTATGGAGGGACACATTAGTCTTCACATCCTGCTTCCCTTCCATGAGACTTTAAAACCAAACCAAATGCCATGAGGGCTTGAGCTACAAGAAACCCAACAGATTATGTTAGCTAGCATGTCAAAGATTTATAAGATTAAAAACAGCTTATATTCAACCAATACACGTCACTGGATTATAGGTATAATCTACACTATTATTTGTTTATTGTAGGATAAGCGTCGATGTTCAAAAGCTAGTAGAGGCCAATTACACAAATGAGGTCCTGCTAATTAGTCCTAACTACAAAGATTCATCATTTGCCACATCAGTACTTTTAAGTGGAATATTCCGTAAACAAAGACATCCGGCTGAAATGAGGCAGGCTGGGAAGAGAGTCCTTCACCAAATAACAAATACACTCCTCACACTGACGTCTCTCTTCTGATTGTGATAAGATGAGAAACACTTTACAACAGCTGGTCCACATGTGGAGCTTGGCTTGTGCTCTAACATGTGCCATGTTTTGCCTCCCTCTCTCTTTCAGTGCCAGTCTCCATGCCTGCTGATGAGCTTCTCCATTGAGAGCGAGGGCTTGGGGTTGGCCTCAATATGGGGAGAGCTGATACTTCCCTTCTCCAGATGTGCTGTGCTAGAGCAGAGCCTTTCTAAAGATGTTTATTTCATATTGAGATATTTATGATTATGATCTACTTATACTTATGAGATATCTTCAGGCCAAGGTTTATGCTTTATTTTTCCCCAATAAGTTAGTTATAAACAGTAATACAAGTGCATATTTGTCTAAAAACAAGTCACCAGGAGCACCCAAACTTTTGCATGACATTATATATCAGGCTGCTGTCTTTAACCTGGATCTGTTGCAATGTTTTCATTCATCAGAGCTGTATCAGTGATATATCAAAAGTGCCAACTACCCCTCACATTTATCAGGGAAAGCTGATAAATACTGATAAATCACTTCTCCAGTAAGAAATGTACATATCACATGTCACTGAGCATAACATGCATGTTTCTCTACTTTAACAAAACACAAACTGCCTTCAGAAATCACTCAGCCAGTGCACAGCCTACCTACAGCTTTGCCTCTACTCGACTCTCTGTCCATGCAGGGACAGCAACAGTCTGTCTCATTCTCAAAAGAGATTGAAATTACACAGACAATTGGCTGCTCCATTGAACCTCATAGCCCAGAGACAAAAGGTCTTGTAACAGTCATGCTACAGCTCAGACGAAATATATCTACCTACTATGCAAGGCCAGCTAAGGAGAGAGAGAGAGCTTTGAAATCAAGTGCACACATGCTATAGATGAAATTCTTCATTGAGAGCTAAATTGATACAGTTTAACAAACAAACAGATACTAAAAAAAAGTGATGGTCAAGATATTGATCCATCTTTGTCTAAAGAGAGCCTTACCTTGTACGGCTCTTTGTACTGGCCTTTTTTCAAATGAGTCTGAACACAGCCTGAAATGAACTACTGAAAATCACACTGTATTTACCTACAGATATTCACTCGGATCTCTCCAGAAGAGAGAGTCAGCGTGTTAGAGTTAGTGTGCACTAACTTTCAAACAGTTCTTCCAACCTGACCTTTACATGAAAACTGAAAGTGGAAGGCAAACTGTATTTAGCTAACCAGTCAAAACAGGGCCGATTCCCTTCCCATGGAAACAACAAGGCATATATTTATCACAAAAACACACAGGCCCACGGACAAACACAGGGTACTATTTTAGAGCTGCGTTTCTGAAGGGGACAACATGTAAGGATGCAGGAGAGGGATCTGTGGCTGTTCTTGAAAATGAAAAGTGTTAGACAGAGACACTCTCATGTTGTTATATCATCAGACAAACTCTCCATTCTTGCTTAATGCAAAATGAAATAAAAAGCAAGAAAAAGGGAAAAGAGGGAACTGATATTGATTGTTGCAATGCAGAGTTCCTTTGTTAGGTAAACAGTAACTCCCCCACCTGTCCTGCAGAGGGCGTAAGAACTCAGCTGCAAATTCAGACAGCAGGCAAAACAGCTACACAACAGTTACAAAAGAAATGTGTGGGAAAACAGGCCCAGCACAGTGACACAAACAGAATGAAAGATAGATAAATAGATAATGTATGTGTACACCCATACATCTTTGAATTATGCAATATTTAAGCAAAGGTTAGAAGACCACCCTTACCTTGTCGCATTAATACAACGAAAGAGGTGTCTCTGGAATATGTGGGAGACAGAAAACTGTTATCCAAAGTTACTGCGCAATCTTGCTCATCCTACAGTGATGTTCTTGGTTACTACAAACTTTTGTGTCCTTTTTATCCCACCTATATTCAGACAAAGATCCGCCCACCTGTGTTGGGATTGGCTAGTAGTTCATACTCACAAGCAGACGGTCCATTGGATGCACAGGGAGGGCACTGCAGTGGAGTTTTCTTGCCAACAATATTGTGCAAAGTTCTTAATGGCTTAAACATTATCACTATATGCAAAATGTTATTATGTGCAATAGTCTTGCCATGTGCAGTTTCATGTGAAGTTTTTTTTTCCAAATGGGTGCTGAATCATTTCGTTATGAGCAATATCCCCTCCATATCTATCTGACCTGCTTCAAATTCCACTCCTTCTCATACCCTCAGATCATCCTCCTCCATCCACTTAGCTGTCCCTTCTGCCTCTCTTACCACTATTGGGAGCAGAGCTTTCAGCCACTCTGCTCCCCAGCTCTGAAACTCACTACCACCTGACCTCAGAAACATCAATTCGCTATTAGACTTTAAATCCACACTCACAATATCCATCTGTTCAAGTGTGCTTTCTCTCTCTGGTTCTTCAGCAATGTCAGAATGGTGAACGTACAGTAATTATTTTAACTGTAAGTTCCTTATCTGTAATATTTATTCCCAACATTGGTGTGTACAGCATAGTGTATTTAGATTTTTCTACAGATTCTTTTGTTGGATTTATTTAGACTTTATAAGTTATATTGTTGTTATCTCTGTGTCTCTGTATGTCTGTGCAGTCAGAACATAAGCAGTTTCCTACAGGATCAATCAAGTTTCTGATTCTGAAAGCATTTATGTGCTTTAAACATAATTTACCACAGTGGATCAATCCAAGAGATCCAGCTCAATTTCAGTTTCATACTTCACCCTCAGCACAACTGATCCAGCTCATGAAGATGGTTACCTGCTGAACTGGATAAGGTGTGCTGAACTTGAGAATGCCTGGTATGGTGTAGTACATCAGCATGAGTGTTAAAAAAAATGTATTAAACTACAACCATTTACTTCTTCCAGCGTTTGTGAATCAGTCTGGAGAAATAAGCCCTTGAGGATTTCAGTATCAAAATTAGAGTCAGAAAACTTTATTGATGTACCCGAGGAAATTGCTGATGTTATGATTGCACAAACACACAGAGAACATATCAAATGTAAAGGCAAAAGAAATCCAATAAAACGTCATACTTAAAATACTCAATATGGCTTATACACAAATGCTGGGTATAAAAACTATAGATTTAAACTTTTAAGTGCATTACTAATAATACAGATATAGTAAGGAGAGCATTGCTGCATGTAATAGAGATTAGTAGCAGATCAGTATTAGTAGCAGATCAGTAATATTGATATAAGTTCCATAAGTTCTCATGGAAAAACTATTGCACATAATACTACTACTACTACTACTACTACTACTACTACTACTACTACTAATAATAATAATAATAATAATAACAATAGTGATAATAATAATAATAATAATAATAATAATAACAATAGTGATAATAATAATAATAATAATAATAATAAAATGTATAATAATAATAGTATTAAGAATAATACAATTTATAATAATAATAATAATTATCATTATTATTATTATTATTATTATTGTTGTTGTTGTTGTTATTATTATTATTATTATTATTATTATTATTATTATTATTATTATTATTATTATTATTATTATTGTTGTTGTTGTTGTTGTTATTATTATTATTATTATTATTATTATTATTATTATTATTATTATTATAACAATAATAATAACTGCACATGATATTGCACATGGAAGATTACTGCATATAATACGATATTGCACTTAATAATGTAAGCACCCAATAAATATATGCATGATGTTTCAGATTAACTGCAGAAGCAAATGATAAAGAAATGACAAAAATACATTATGTTTATGCAAATCTCACTCATTGTCATGCATTCAGCATTCCATAGAAACTGAACTTTATCAGTATGGTTCACATAGTCGCAGAGAGAGTCAGACTGACATCCGGAACAAGTGACTTTACTGCCACCTACAGGGACATGAGAGAATCTTGCCCAGTCAGTGAATCGGGTACTCATTTGGATATGCTGGCACCAAATCCCAGACAAGTGCTGTGATCTAAAAGTAGAGACATCAAGAGATTAACTTCAAGTGTAACTACGGGAATTCTTCGCTGGTGAGTGTGACAAGCAGGGTGCCCATTGTCTTTCTCTCTTATTTCAAGCGCTGTGTTAAGTCTCTAAGTGTGGGCCTACTATTCTTTGGCAAATTCAAAGGATTTTCAGAGGATTGTTACTTTTCTTCCAGTCTGAACAGAAGAAGCTGATGGGACAGTCATTAGATGGCTCCTTTGTCTTGCAGTCTTTGGCAGTTTTGGCAGATTTTTACATGGAAGTGCTGTCACTACCTGCAAGATTTCTAGCTCTTGCTTATCATCATCTCTCTTCATCCTCCTCCTTATTAACTGGGGAAGAAAAAGCCGTACATGCCAGATTGTGATCATCTGTCAGAGTCCTCAGTGTCAGCTATTCGTTAGGCCCTAGTATTCCCATTGTACTTGGCGCTGTGGAGTTCAGCTGGTAGTGGTTAGGGCATTCGCCCTGCTACCAGAAAGTCCTGGTTCGATCCCCAAGACTGCTAGTCACAGCTGAGGTACCCTGAACAAGGTACCGTCCCCACACACTGCTACCCGGGCGCCGTGTTCCTGCTTCACTTGGTGAATGGGTTAAATGCAGAGTTAAATGCAGAATTTCATGCTGTTCACACTGTGTGCAGTGGTGTGTTCACGTATGACAAATGGTCACTTTCACTTATTCAGGTTAGAAAGTCCATTATCTTCTCTTAACTGGCAAAGAATCTTGGTTATCCAAGCTTGCAGTTTCTGCATAGATAAGAAAGAGGTAAAAATCCACAAAACTCTCGTTTTCACTTATTGACCAGTGTTCTGTTGCCTTATTTTGAATATGACATTAGCTGTGACATATCATGTATGAGTGAAAGTGACACCAATGAGATCAGTACCTCATTAAATATGTTCTGGAATGTTAACTTGACTTTAAAAAAACACCTTGTTTATAACATTTCAGCATATAGTGCTTGCTCAGCCGTTAAAATGTCCCCTGAACAGTGAACAGAACTGATGATTCCAATGAGTGAGAAAGCTGTAGAACACAGAGAATGAAGTTATATTATAATTACTACTTAGAATGCCTTTTATTTAAAATGGTACTCGAATCTAAGACTAATGTAGTTACAGTTTATTTTACTGTATTGTACATTATTCTATTCGGCTGTCCTTTTATTCTTAACACAGTTTTCAAAAAATAAATCAGTACTTTCTGGTTTCTAACTTAATCTGAATTAAGCAATAGAACATAAGAGGGAAAGTCTTATCATGAATAATATCATGAATAAAGCAAAGAAGCACTGAACGTTGATATATGTTTTAATATTGGCAGTAGAGTCATTCTTTAAACAATGAAGATGACGGTGGAGACCCTCATTAACACCCTCAGTCCTGTGTCCTGTGTGCTGTGTATGATGATTACTGTTGAAACTGATGAAACTCATACATTATTTGGTTTATTATGATCTGTTTTTTCCAACATTTGCATGTTGGTTTGTATTCCGCTCGTTTCAGACTAACTCTTGTTTGTTTTGTTTTCCCAAAAGCTTGCTTAGGGGCAAAACAGGTTTGGAATTTAATGTCCTCACTGTGAGAAACCTCTTCTGAATAAGAAGTCCATTTCAAATATTATCTTATTATGGTTTAAAGTTATTGAGTGTGACTTATTTATTGTCTCTTTTGTATAATCAGAAATTAGTAACGGTTTACTGCAACATAAATCAGCAAACTGTGCTCAGTGGAATGAAAAGGTTATTATGAAGAAAAGCAAGTGATCCGATTGTGTGGTCTGAACTACCTGCTGTATAATATTGAATAACCTTAAAATGATTAATAGGACTAATGACACTTTTGAATGGTAATATATTCTGATCAGCCACAACTTTGAAAACACTGACAGGTGAAGTGTATAACATCGATTATCTCATTGCAATGGTGCTTCTACAACATCAGAAGAATCCGAACCTTCCTCACCACTAAAGCTACACAGATTCTGGTTCAGTCCCTGGTCATTTCCAAACTGGACTACTGCAACTCTCT
>JBBPDE010000006.1:6587328-6622290 GCA_037974605.1 Nannopetersius ansorgii
CGGACATACTACTCGCCTCGCATACTGCTTTTCGCATACTATATAGTAGGGAATTATGCGATTTCAGACGCAGCCATAGACTTTAGTAAAGACATTGGGTAAAAAACAAGACCTCTCTAAGACGTTGTGGGTTTCCGAACAGCTAAGAGTGATTCATTATATATCTTGTCCCCATTCCTGATTCCTGTCTCCTTAACCAGTGGTATAAAAATGTTTACGGTCTCCAGAAACAGTTGTCAAACTAACAGTATTATAGGAGAGAATGTCAGGTTTCTCCTGGCGCTGTGGCCAAACAGGAAACCACATAGAAGAAAGGGCTCCATAACCTCTCGCTGTTGCCTTTCGTTTCTCCTTTTCTTCAAACCGCAGTTAGAAGCTGCAGAAATAAGTTAATTCCTGATTATACTAACAAAGGTTTTCATTATAGGCTCCAACAGATACTGCACCATTGTTTAAAATTTTCAGTCAAAAATAGGTCCACCCACAATTCATGATTGGGGATTTAAAGCCGAACAAAGAGAGACTATGCTGAAAATCTTTTAACACGCCTTCTTAATGAAAGTGACAATCTGGTCATACGGAAACAGATCTGTCATTCACCGGTAATTACTCATGAGCTGTGTCAGCAAACATTTCCAAAGAACTGAAGCTGAAATTGATCCTGCATTACTGAATTACAGAATTAACCTGGCAGACAAGCCGTTCTTTGATTCTGACAAGTAAGCGCAGTACAAACTTGCCAAAAACCAATGGTTTAGTCCTCAATTAAGCATTGATACATCACCTTATTCCATTAATTATTTTTGGCATTGAAGGCACAATTCCCTCCCTCACCTTGATAGCAGAAAGAACTGCGCTTCTCCTGTAAGCTTTTCGTTCAGCAGTATCACTGCAGTAGGGAGATATCATCCCAGGCATGCAGAGTAATCTAAATGGACTAACTTTTAACTCAAGGACATCAGCAAACCTTTGAAGTTCCGGGGATAGAAAATAATACAATCTTTGCAGACTGCTTGGGAAACTGCTAGAAGTGATGTAGTGAGCTGTTTGAAATATATGGAATACAGCTTGCTTGCCTGCATGTTTGCTTGTGCTTTTAACCCCAGTTAATTCAGCAGAAACATAGAAATAAATATTAGATGATAAAAACAAATCTGTATTCCTATTTATTCTTTTTTTGTATTTCAGCTGATGGTACTGCATGGTAAATACGGGTGGGTTTGGCAACACAGAAATTGCAGAGCACCTTCAAAATCTGTTAAGGTCACTGTTTATTTCTTGTTTTACAACAGACTTATTGTATCAGTAATAGGTTGGCCTGATTCTTTAAAATCCTCTCTTCAACTGTCCAGATAGCATTAGAAATAACCAAGAGCAAAAAAAATCATGTTCAACATTTTAATCTCATAAAGCACAAACACAGGGGCACAAATGCTCTGGATGTAGTAGAGTCTACTGACTGTACTATACTATAGAAGAAGCTGCTATGATCTCAAGCTAAGGTCACTCATCACCACAATGAGTCAGTTTGTCTTGCCCTGAAAAGTGAAAGTTAGATTGAAGTTCCAGATCTTCTTATCACGCATTCCTCTCTGCTTTGCCCACTATATGTATGATCACTTGATGGTGATGAGTGCATCTCAGCAGGAAGGCGAGTGGCTAATACTCTGGTGCAGTCAGCAGAACCTGGAGCTGAACACGCTCAAGACTGTAGAGATGATGGTGGATATTAGGAGACATCCCTCATCACTGCTCCCTCTCACTGTATAAGACAGTCCTGTGTCTACTGTGGAGAGCTTCAGGTTTCTCACTACCACCATCTCCCAGGACCTGAAGTGGGAGACCAACATCTCCTCCATCCTCAGAAAGATCCAGCAGAGGATGCACTTCCTGAGGCAACTGAGGAAGTACAGTCTTCCACAGGAGCTGCTGATCCACTTCTACACTGCAGTCATTGCGTTTGTGCTGTGCTCCTCCATCACAGTCTGCTATGGAGCAGCCACTAAACAGGACAGGAACAGATTGCAGCGGACTGTATGGGCAGCAGAAAAGATTGGCGCCCCCCTGCCCTCCATCCAGGACCTGTTCCTCTCAAGAACCAGGAAACGGGCAAGAAAAATCATCACAGACCCCTCACACCCTGGACTTTCTGACCTGCTGCCCTCTGCCAGACAATATAGAAACCACAACTGCACTTATGTACATAATCCAGTATTTTCTGTATATAATATTTAGATTGTTTATATATTATATTGTTGATTTACACACTCTGTGTATGTCCGTGTGTGTATGTGTATGCATATATATACAGTATAGGCCAAAAGTTTGGACACACCTTCTCATTCACTGCGTTTTCTTTATTTTCATGACTATTTACATCGTAGATTCTCACTGAAGGCATCAAAACTATGAATGCACACATGTGGAGTTATGTACTTGACAAAAAAAGGTGAAATAACTGAAAACATGTTTTATATTCTAGTTTCTTCAAAATAGCCGAAGAAACGCAGTGAATGAGAAGGTGTGTCCAAACTTTTGGCCTGTACTGTATATATATATGTGTGTGTGTGTGTGTGTGTGTGTGTGTGTGTACACAATCCAGCACAATCCTGGGATCAAAAATCCTTGGAACAGAATTTTCTTACTCAGCTTTTTCCGCGTGTTGCCACTCTGTAATTTAAGAGTGTTTAGTCTGGCAGTGTGGTGACTAGGATCAGTCTAGTAATATTCCATGTCTATGCCCAAACTGACAGATCTCTATCGAGAGCAGTGTTGACAGATTGAGTTTTGTTTGACAGGATTTGCAGGAACTAGCAACCTGTTGCAGAGCGCACCCTAAAATATACAGAAAAACAAACTAACTACACAACAAACACTTTTTACTTAGGCAACAGTGGTCTTTACATGGGGTAGAACTGGAGACAAAATGTGCCGTAACTTGGCTCCCCAATATTTTGTTTGTCTGGAGCCCTGATTATAAACATACGTGCAAATAATACTTAAATACATTTGTTAACACTTATCTTTATATTTATAAATATAACCCCATGTTACGTATTGATACTGTAGATTGTATATTGTTTATTATATTGCTCAGTATATTGTTCATTGTGTCATTTATGTATTGTTGTGTATTATACTCTTTGGCTTGAGAGACACCATTGACCGGAACCAAATTCCTTGCATGTGTTTGCTCACATACATAAACACAATTCTGATTCTGATTCTGATTCTGGTTCTGAATCAGATCACTATTAATGTAGGAGCTATAAGGTACAAATACTGCTTTAACTGTTTAAAGCATTACTAGTTAATGTTTTATGCAGGCAAGCAGCTGAGCAGCCCCTTTGCCCAGGTGGTATTTGTGATGCATGGTACCAAATGATGAGTCTTTTTAGGACTATCAGCCTCCCGTTTATCCTCACTGAGCCAGAGGGGTCAATGACCTGCCCTGGTCCAGAATCTTGAGGGATTGGAATCCTGATCCACACAAACATGTTTTTCCCCTGTTGGTTTGGACTTTTGCCTTCAGTTGCTGTGTCTCATGAAATTGCTTCTCATCATGGCTTTGCACGGATAAAGCAAACATTAAAAAAATTCTACCGCATCAATGAATCCTGAACTATTTGAAATAATTTCCCCTTCATGCCTTTTTAATGCAGCGGTTCTGTGAACAACACCTGCTGTTCTCTGCTTTATTACATAGGAACAAGTTTGCAGATACTAATAGCACATATTAAGTATTCTGTTATTTATAACAATATATGTTTATATTGTTGCTATAGTTAATGTGGAAAAATAAATATATTAAACACTGAATAAAGTGTATCTCTTGTATCTCCTGGCTTATTTGTTTCTGTCATGTAGAGAAAGGTGAGCTGTGTAAATATAAGAGTGTAATTCAAGCACTGTTTATATATATTATGGCCAACTGGAGAAAAAAGTTTTTGGCAGAAATGGCTGCACTTGTAGCGCTTTCCTCCAGCCACAACATTTTATTATCAGCTCTTATTACTTTTCAAGCTACTCTTATAAAAGTACAAAGTAAGTCTCTTAAAGCAGGCACACCACCACAACAAAGTTAGACGGAAAAGCAATATCTGAGATTAATAATGCCGTTTGTTTAGCTGGCTCCTCACTCTTGCTTATCCCTCACATGAGCAGAAGACAGGCAATTACAAATAGGTGGCAGAGTGCTCAAACTTGTACACAAATCAGCATGGTCCATGGCTGCGTGTAGTTTGAGGTTGTGCATCTCTTTCTCTCTCTCGCTCTCGCTCTCGTTTTTTAGCCTGAGGGGTGGTAGTTTACTTCAACGAAAACTTGTGTTACTGAAAGGACAGGTTTTGTTTGAGAGTTAAAACACTTTTTAATGAATATGTATTTTTGCATCACTGTCAGTCACTTTGACAGCAGAGTAGACTGGCAATTTTGACAATCCTCCACTTTGCATTCATTTTGCCATTGGTCCCCTGTTTTGTTTTCGTTCTCCATGTCTCTCGTTCGCTGTGCGGCTGGTTTCCAAAATAACAAGGTTGAGAGCGAAAATTAGTCCAAACACTAGCCTACACTTCCAGCTCAACACTCCTCTGATTGCAGGGAGCAAGTCTCCAAGCGGATGCCCGATCACTCTTTGTAGGAGTTTTTCTTGCTGTCATGTTGTCTGTGAAGTGCTTGCTTGTGGCCCATTAAAGACTTCTTCCCTGCACTCTGAGCCCGGAGGCCAGATTTGATTCTCACGAGTGCTTCCCGGGGTGATGTGCTCTGACAGATGGTTGGACTCAGCAGACATGGACATCACTGCACATCCTCAATTACATTGCTGTCAGAATTAAAGTGCAGCCTGCCGCATGCCGGAAAAATCACCTTCATACAGACCGCAGTCTAGCATTACATTTATTTGTGTGGGGGTGTTTGTAGCTTGAAAGTGTCAAACTTTTGTATGGCTGGAATATTATTTGGTAGCAAATGTGGTGACCAAGCTGCTATTTTACAGGACAGAGCCCAAAAACAAAACAGTCAAAGGGTAATTAATTTCAAGTTTAAGGAAATGCAGTACTGCCATTTTTTGCTCATTAAAATACTCTTGAGTGTTCACATTTGAGACTTATTTAATAATTTTCTTTTTCATTCCAGTGTATAGAGGCCAAGAAGTACTGCTGGTATTTTCAAGAAGGATACCCCACCTACTTCATGTGAGTCTGTTTTTGTACCTTATAGACATAGTCCCCTGGATTCCTATAAGACATTGCATTTATTCTTTGTCATTACAGCTTCCGCGTGTGCAGTAGCCTAACCAGCCCCACTATAGGCTGTTCAGTAACCTTATGGTTTGACGTGTTGTGGATTTGACAGGAAAAATTACACTTGCTTTAATACAAAGCCGGTCCACCTCCCTTTCGTTTAAACCTGTTCCCTGGCTGCTACCTCCAGTGACAGAGTTTGTTCATTAACACTTGAGCATCTCCACAGATGAAAGGAGATCGCCTAGATAATGAGATGACACCAGATCTCCCTGGCTACAGGAGGCAGACCTGGCTTTGTGCCAGCTCAAGCATTAAAGATTAGACTGGCCTTCCTTACATTTGATATTAGTTATCTGCCTGCATACAATTACAGTACACGTATCTACTCATTATACACAGGCAAGTATATATGATATCTTCAGTACTGGAAAGATTCAAATTAAGGCAAGTTAGTCTACAGACTGTTTCTTCAAAAACCTTCAAGAAATTTGACAGATTTGTTTTTTTGAAAAGCATTGTGAGAAGCAAGCGGAAATCATAAACACCATCTGCAAGTGTGACCTCTCCTACTACTTTCTTTCTATTCCGAAGATTAGAGATTACTGATAGAGCCTCCTTCTTTCAGTGACACAATGCAGATGGAACAGTTTTTGACAATCACACTGAGCAATGGGACCCAAGTCTATTTTCTCCATAGTCGTTTCTGTTTGTTTATGGTAATATTTCTCATTTATCTTCAGAGAAGTAGTGTTTTAACATAATTAAACATAATGTTGAGTATTTTAACGTAATTATTTGATTGTGTTTTATTGTGTTGATTGAAACCGAAAAATGGAGCGGGTCCACCAGACCCACAAACGCTGGCTGAGTTACAAAAATATGAGCACCATACAAAGGTTAAACATTAATGTAATCAAATTAAATATAAAACCAAAGCTATTTGCCCATGGCAGGGCATTCCTGCTTTATCTAGTTTGTTAAAGAAAAACAAGTCCAGGGCAGTGGGGGCAGAACCATAACAGCAGCTGCAAAGAGGCACCAACTCCATATAAAAGTCTATGTATCTGAAAGCAGTGTCATTAAAGTCCCTGTTGGTGTAATGGTCAGGGGTCCTAATACTGGATTGGCTTCAGTGGCTTTTTTTTAGTTTCTCCCAGTTTCTCCACATTTGTCTTTTCTATGTTTAGCACTACATTTGTCTTTTTTATTTTTTGTGTTTTTCAGCAACTGTGCTAAAACCCCATGCCTGTTTTGTATTATATCTATAATTAGTTTGTTCTTAGAAAAATAATATTGTTATGTTTCTGTTATACGGGCCTTACACTTAAGAGTGTTCGCTGGCAGCATCCAGTCCTGCAGTAACTGCTAAGATGTAGCTAGGTTACTGGCTGTTTCCATGGACTACTGGGAAACATATGGCAGTAGTTTTAATCTGGCAGGCAGTGAGAAAAGCTCACTGAGCAAAGCTCTTTATTTTGATGATTCAACACTCTGCACATGTCTTATTTCCAGTCCATTTCCAGCCCTATGAAAGATTAAACATTTGCATTATGGAACTGAAGAATACCCCTTAAATCCTTGTTTGGATGATCAGAGGTGACCTTGGTCGTGTCTTTTGCCAAACCATAAATCATTTACTGTGCAGTTGTACATGTCTGTATTTAAATCTAATATAGACACACCACAGCAGGGCTGAGACAGAAGGGATTACTGATTTGACGCTCATGGACAGGTACGCGTGTAGAATCGCTGCCACGGGGTTCAAGTCACAGCACCAATTTACAGCTCAATTTATCAACTCCGCGGATGTGTCTTCTCAAAGCCTCGGCTCATCACTTTTTGCTTTGCATTAGTAGAGTAATATATGCTGCGCAGTGGAAGCCTCCTAGCACTTTACATGAAGCAGAGGTGGTCTGGTAAAGTAAGCAATATAAGAGATATTCATCTTAATGTGTATATTAGCATAGTTTTCACCTCACCATTTCTGAGATTAAGCTTTGTGATGACCCTAAAACCTATGTTGCAGAAATACTACAATTATGGACAAGCTCAGTTTTTCACTTGAACCTCCTTCGCAACTGAGTGCTTAAAAAGAAAAGAAAAGCCATATGTATCAGGTAACAGTGTCTCAGCATACCCCCTTAGGTTTTTAATCTTCATAAATGAACTTTGAGTAAAAGCACAACCCATGCATGACCCATGTCTGGGGCAGTCCCTCTGGATTGGCAGACCCTCTTTGGATTGGCAGACCCTCTTTAAGAAAGGGGACTGGAAGGTGTGTTCCAACTATAGGGGATCACACTCCTCAGCCTCCCCGGGAAGGTTTATTCAGGGGTGCTGGAGAGGAGGGTCCGTTGGATAGTCGAATCTCTGATTCAGGAGGAGCAGTGTGGTTTTCCTCCTGGATGTGGAATGGTGGACCAGCTCTATACCCTTAGTAGGGTCTTGGAGGGTGCATGGGAATTTACATGTGTTTTGTGGACCTGGAAAAGGCACTCGACTTTGGGGAGTGCTCCGGGAGTTTGGGGTGCCGGACACCCTAATAAGAGCTGTTCTTTTGCTGTACAACTGGTGCATGAGCTTGGTCTGCATAGTCACAGTAAGTCGGACTCGTTCCCTGTGAGGGTTGGAAGCAGTTTACCAACACTGTTTCCACAAGATGGACCAACTACACAATTCATTACTAACTGAGTACAGTTAGTACTGTTCAACTGGATTTCTGTGAAATATTTTTAAACCTTGAACCCACTGGTTCTCACTTGTCTGTTCCAACTCATATAGTGACACATTATTTATTATGAAAATTTAATAATAAATGCTACTATGTTTTTGCTATATTATGCCTACCTTAATCTAGTTTTTACCATTTATCTGCTCACAGTCCAGTCTAGGCCCCTATGCAGTTATGAAACATAAATATTAAATGTAATGAGGGATTGCAGATACACATATGAAATTCTGTGCCGACGTCATGCGTGAAAGACTGTTAACCACTGACAACAGAGGGGAGAGCTGAGCTCAGTGAAAGACAGCTGCAAATCATTGTACGCTTTAAAAAGTAAATATATACTCTTTCATTGCTGCTAAATACACACATAACTAGCACAGTAATCTATGGCTTACTGTTGTCTCACCATATTTGTTCAAGTCATTTTGAGAAATTTCGTTTTTTTTTGTTCTTGTGAAATCTATGGGAGCATGGGGACTTTGATGACTGAAGATAAACAGTGGTCTGTCATTATGTATGAGATGTCTCAGGTTTGTAAAGTAGTTTATATATTATATGAAGAAGTGACACTCTACACAATATCCACCACATTTTATTTTAGGAAAGGCTTTAGTTGTTTAGTTGATTCTCGTTTTGCAAAGCAAAAAATGCACATCTCACGTCACTGCAGACTCACCTTTGCCTTATCTTAACTGCCAAAACAGGCAGTCTGTCCTTGAGGTGTGATGCAAGCCTGTCCCTGCATGAGTTATTAGAGGCTGAGGGAAATGAAGTGCCATTCCAGGCACTTGATCTGCTCCATTGACTCTCTTCCTGTATTAAGGTGAGGCATGCGCTAGTGTAGGTGTCCTTTTCTTATCCCTCCTCCAGTTTGATCTCACCTTGAGCTGAGACACAAATCTGCTCTATGTTTAGTCACAACGCTCTATTTTCCAATCTTTTTACGCTGACAAGTCTAACTTAGTTTTATCACCTTTTTGATGACTGTATGAGGTGAATATAGAAGTCTCAAAGAAAGTGATTGAAGAAGGCATGCAGGGGACTAGACCTTAACTCTAAATAGAACACCCACAGTGTGAGTCATAAGTGAAGGACATTTATTTTAGCATTATAACACCATTTTGAAATGTCCATGAAGTTTTTATTTAAGTAAAACATAAAATATGTAAAAGGTGTTTTAGTATTATAATGCAAATATGAACTATCAACTATAACTACCATTCTTGTCTTTTCACTGCAGTTCATACGCAAGAGGTGGGTGTTTTTTGGACACAGTCCCAAGCTCAGCTGTAGGAGTGTGGTTTCTACAGGCAGATATCCAAGCCTGACTAAGCCAAGACTTACTGCAAATATCAGAATCTCTAAGAGTGTTGTTCTGCTCTTTCAACAAAAAGGCAGCTATTGTTTCGCAAAGTGTGGCAACAATTGGAGTTCGGAATTAGAGACATTTCATGAAAAGGTTATCATCAATGGATAATTATCCACTTCAGTCTCCACAGTGGAAGCAGAGAGTCTCCAGAAAATTGACATATGTTGGAAGGCATTTTGACATTTGACTCCTTAAAATGATTCAGCTTTTTACCACTATATAAACCGAAGACAGTGTCATTTCAACTTGTTTATGCTAAGATTCTTTCCGTCTTTTTTGGCAGTGTTTAACATGCTTCTCTCTAACAACAAGAGCACACGTCTTATTCTCTGAGTTAAGTGAGATACTGAAATAACAGAATATCCATCTCGTTCACTGTCACAAAACTCCAGGGAGCAAATGGTAAACAGAGAGCAGCGTATGCTTCACACCAACACAAATGACATCTTAGCTGCTGCAGTCCAAGAAGCCAACTGAGAATCTGATCATTTTCTCTGCAGTAAGGAGTAAATAACCATCTCTGGTGATCATTCTTTCATTGTCTTAATGAATTGTCTCACTGGTTCCCTGTCCATAAGTCATAATCATGGTTATTAAGAAAAGTGAATAAATTATGTAAATTGTCCTTCATCGCATGGGTTCCTTTTTGTGTTTAACTCTGAAGCGTATGTACATTTGGTTGCATTATATTAACAAAGGATCCTGTGTATCTGAATATACAGTAAGCTAAAAGCTGAGTATAATTTCTAGATTATTGGTAGAGAGTGGAAAAACCCAGTTTGGTCTATGTGGGTCTAAAATGTCTCTTGTTTCTGTAATTGAAGCATTACTTTGGACCTATCGATTGCTCACACCCTGTGGCACCACACTCGAGAGCCCTGTCTCAATTACTGTCTAGAAGCTATGAGTCACACCTGAATATTTAAATCTTGATTTGGAAAATCTTAGCAAGCTGAGACAACAATCACACAATATTTTACAGCAGACACTTTAAAAACTTAGCTCAAATGGAGAACAAACCGTATGTAATGTGACTATATGTAATTTGTCATGGCACATTTGAAGCAAAGTCACAAATGAGTTTCTGACTATGTCTGCATCTTGGGCTAGAGGTGAATCAGCCCCGACTTGGTCAGCTCTTATTTTTCTCATGATTTGGAAGTGGGGCTCAAACTTTATTTCAATCCTTTTTTCTTTTTCAGAGAAGAAGGGCTTAGCCCCGCTAGCTCATTTATACAACACTCCCCTCATACATTATTTATAGATTTTTATGTAAGTAAGTGTACCTGATGCCTATAGCCTGCCTGTTTTTTCCATTTAATGGTGTTCCACAGCCTGGTGAAGGTATTCTTCAGCAGACTGTGGATCTCAGTTCGTCTCCACAAGAGTTCTCAGTCTTGACATCTTGACACATGCTCAAAGCCCAGTTGTCTCTTTCAGAAAAAGGTTGCTCCAAAGCAAGGCTTTTTGCCAGCTGCTCTGAAAAGTGCCTTTGGTCAGAGCTGCCTTTTGTGAACTTTAAGTTGAGTTTAATACAGGGAGCAAAATAGTCTGTATATCATACTAACACACTACGGAGGCCAAGGTCATTGAGTCTTACAAGAAAACAATATGTGAAGGTGTTTATCTGGGAGCTAAGCATTTATTTGTTGTGAAAAGCACTAACATTAAAAATTACTTTGTAAACAATACTCTGTGAAAGCTTATCAATTTCCAAACCACTCCTTGAGGAAGGCCAGTCTTTACAGTTTCCTCCCGGACACCTACTTTATCTAATCAGTCCTTCATTAAATTAAATCAGGAGCTGCAGATGAAATTTAACAAATCCATCCAACAAATGGCTACAGAGCACAGATAAGTCAGTAACCAGACCCGTGTTCCTTTTTTTACTGTAACCTTCTAAAAAACATGTTAATTACTTTTTTTTAATCAAATGGCATTTCACTAGGCTTTATTCTATGCATTTTAGTGTTATTTAGTATTGACTACCAAAAATACTCTTACTGCCAAGATAATTCGTTTTATCTGAGAGAGTCCAGCTGCACTGCTGTGTATCATTCAGCAGATAATATTTGGATGGTGGATAAACCATAAACCATCAACCATAAACATCCTCTCAACGGTGTTCTTTTGGCTGAAACTGACCACAGATGAAGACCTAGAGGAAGACTAACACAAACTGTGCAGCAGCAGATTAACTGTCATTAATAACATCTGCAAGACGGACCATGAGGATAGATGTGTCTAATCAAATTCAATGGGCATTAGGGGTGATGATCTCATTCTGATTGGATGGGAACAGCCTTGCCAGAAGCAAGAAGACGGAGAAGCTCAAAATGTGTCAGCTGTTTTATTCCAGTGAATAATATTCCTCTGAGAAGATTTGACCTGAAGCAGACAGACAGCCATTAGAGTGCCTCCCATGAGAGTATCTCATAATAAGACTCCGCTCCATTTAACTGTGCACAGAGATGTTTCCACATGTTTTTGCGCGTGGCTTTAGCAGGTACATCAGATGTTTCGCAGCTTTCAATGAGAAATAATCCATATCATATCATATAATAAACTCATCATTAAAAATGACGAGTAAAACTGAGATTTGTATGTTCTTCCATGGAATAAAATTCAGATGCTACTCAGAAGATCTGACTCCCACAGCATATACTCCTGGGGTGGGGTCTCTTTGTGATGTTTCTCTTGGAGTTTATATTGAGATCACAAACTTTTCCACACCAGAGACATGGCTCACAAATATTTCCCAGGTTTTACATAGTTACCGCTTTACAATGCAGTCAACGTCCATGTGCATTTTACTGTCAAATGTAAACACGACTTTACACTCTACAGTAAGGTATAACAACCAGTTCTGAAGTGTAATGCTGACTTGTGCAGAGATGAAACGAGAACACGATTTTATTATTGTGATCCATTCTTGTCTGATGATACTAGGGGTGTATCAGTCATTTCGCTTTTTGGCCAGTTTGATTCTGATCACTGATCACTTTGATTCTCTCAGCCAAACTATTTAGTAGGTTACACTGTGTGAGCTAAATCCATACACTAGCACAATTGCAGTGTTCTTTTTTTAGTTGCAATATAAATAACATTATTTGCTCTTTATTGAGTCAAACTAGTCCTTATTGCTCCTTATTAACCCAAAAAATCAAGCTATCAGTTACACCCATTCCAGTCTTGTGCAGGTCTACAATATTGATCTCTACAGTCTGATGCCCTTTGACGGCTCTTTGGTCTTTCCCACGGTGATGGAGAGGTTGGAATGGAAGTAACTGATTCTGTGGACAGGTTTGCTTTACATACATAATGAGTTAAGACCAGGAGTTTCTATGATTGATTGGAGTCTGTGTGCAACATGGGCACACAGCCAGTCTGTGGAAGTCTGGCTAAGTTACAGGGGATCAAATACTTATTTCACTCAGTGACCTGCAAATCAATTTATAACTTTTATGTAACATCATTTTTTTTCTTGATTTTGGTTGATATTCCATCTCTCTTCATGTCATGTTATTACTACTTCATAAATTAGAGACTGTCAGTTTTTTCAGCAAGCTTACAAATTCAGGAGTGGATCAAATAATTATTGAGTGAAACATTGAGTGAAGTAAATCTGATGGCTTTTCCCTAGATACCATCCGTAGATAATACTACTCATTGAGTAAAAAAAAAAAAATTTAACTGGCTCAGATGTTCATAAGCCTTGTTTACTATAAGGGAGATGTTAAGTCATTCTTTGGTGAAGGGGCTGATTCCTCTAAGTGCATTGTGCTGTTCTGTCTAGAGCCTATTTTAGGTTTTGTTGCTGTGTTGGAGTTCCACTTGGATAAAGTGGCACTCCAGGTCTTACACGCTGTTTGCTCTCATAATGGCAATAATAATGCCCCCCAACTTTCCCTCTTATCTGGCCCATTAAGTATGCTAATATTTTTATTACTAATGGAACTATTTTTTTTCCAGAGACCTCTCTGTTTGTTCACCAAATGTGAAACAGCTTCAACAAAGCCTGTGTGACTGTCGGTGCGGTGTGAGATTGAAAAGATGTGGTTGTCACCTTCACAAAGTGTGACCATTTCAGTTTGTCTGCATCAGCTTCTTCTGAAAGATAGCAGTTTTCACACATGAAGACCCGTGTTCTGCTGTTTGGGGGAAGAAAAATTGCTTTCCTTCTGTTGCTGATGTCTGGCTTGAAATTAAAATGTGTTTTCCTTGATTTTCTCCCTTCGTGTTTCTCTTTGATTACTGTGTCACAGCCATTAGCAAGCCGCTGTCAAGGTAAAGCTCCTTTGCAGAATGGCCTTTGATATTGCTTTCCTGTCGCTTTGTCGAGCTGAAGGGCTAAGCCAGCCGCCAGTGACTTGCTGTTGCTTAAGCCTTGCTTTATCCTTGAGTGTGCGCTCGTCCGCTAACTGTCACTGTACTGAATACAAAATCACGTTCATTAATTAAATATGAAATCATGGCAGAGACTAAGAAGGCAGATGATGCATGTTTTGTTTTTCAGGTCTCATCCCTTTACAGGCCTCTTTGTCTGCTCTGGAACTTTCCGCCATTTTAACAGTACAAGCATGGGAATAAATGGACTTGAGCATGTCTTGTGTAGTTTGAGCTTAGTGGTAGTAAATCTTTGACCTTACAATGATTTGAAGATGAACATTTTTTAAGAAGTACATTTCACATTTTGATTTCGATTAGTGGTTAGATTCGTGACTAGAACTATTTTACATACCATTCACTGGAAGAACTGTTCACACAGTAGTACAATATAGGACAGGATTTTTTATTTAAACATTATAGAGCATGAGACATTTTTGGCAAAAAAGAGTGAATGCTTAATGAAATATCATTATAATCTGTTTTCGTCCGACTTCAGTAACCTTTCAGTGTGGTTAGGAGAGGGAAGAGCTGAATTTAAGGAAAGGTGTTCTTTAGGGCTGTGTTCGGTCAGCCGGAGCTGGATGGCTTATTAAAGACTTGCTGTGTGAGTGAAGTGACATGGGGCCCCTGTGCGGAGCTTCATTCTGTCCAGCACAATTGATCTGTACTGTCTCTCACTTTCATTCTAAGCAGCGGTGGTCTGTGAGGATCAAGAGTGATAGATCTGCGATCCAGTCTTTAGGATGAGACAGGTGCATAGTGTACCAGAAAACAAATGCACAAACAAACAAGAAATTCTAGAGCTTTCATGCTAATGTTATCAGTTTATTTAAAAGAAATGGGGATAACACTGACCAGTATTTGTATTTTTATTGTATTATTTGGAACCTTTTGTAAAGCTTGGATCTATAAATAGTGCTACTTCGATTTATGTTTCAGTGCAGTGAGTGAAAAATGGTGTCCTATATTGGAATAAATTATTGGTCTAACCCAGGGGTCACCAACATGGTGCCCCCAAGGACCACATGAGTGGCCCGCGGACCTGTTCGACAAAGTAGCACAACTCAACAGTGAGCAGCGTCTAACATTTAATTTGATCCTGTTGCTATTCTTCTTTAGTCACATTTGCATTTATATAGATTTGTGAAGTAGCTCTCAGTATCTAAAAGGTTGGTGACCTCTGGTCTAACCTAAGCATCTGTCCAATGCGGATAGATTTTTAGTATCCATCTATCTGTCAATACCAAATTGTTTACAGTATCACTTAAAAAGAAGTGTGGCAGTGTTTTCTTCCTCCCTTTGCACAAATGAAAATTATATGTTTTATTGATTTCACCAAATTGTGTATCATCCCATCTGTCCGCATGTTTTGTACCTCTACAAAGAATATTTATACTGTTGCACTGGATTCTAATCTTCAGTGCTGTAAATAATGCACAATAAATAGTTCATAGTTTTTTGGCTCATTACTGTAGTCATAGATGTGTGTTAAAAAGAGAAGGCTGAAACATTTTACAGTCTGTCCTTGCAGCCAAAATATAGTGGATTATTTAAATGCATTGTGCAGTCTGTCATGTTGATCATGCATAGCTGACTGATTCATGAATACAAAGTCTTCTCTTTGAGATGAATGTGGACATGAAGGGTGTCTGTCTGTCTGACCTGTGACCATTGCTTGACCCTTACGTCATGGCTGGACACTCACTGCTCTGGCAGTCATGGACTAGGTGACCTGTCAAAAGCATGTATGCAAAGAGGCCTGTATCAACCACTGCTGAATACCAACAGAATTCTGTTATTGATAACAATGCCTGTCGCCTGTCGCTATACAGCCAATCTGATCAGATATCTGGACATGCCCTCAGAGTAAGATTGACTTTAGGTTCCTTTATTTAAACATTTGAATTACATGTACTTTGCACATATATCCTTGCAGGTTCACTCTGAAAAATTCTGTTACTGACTGTTAGATGTTGCTTTATTGTTATTCAGTTTATTAGAACTTTTTGTGGAATCCATACTGAGTAGAGGTTAATGTGTCAGTATTTGTTGATAAAAAAAAAAATACATTTAAAAAAAAAATACATTTGTTGATTTTTTAAAAAAAATACAGTGAGGAACATAAGTATTTTAACACGCTGCGATTTTGCAGGTTCTCCAACTTAGAAATCATGAAAGGGTCTGAAATTCACATTGTAGGTGCATTCCCACTGTGAGAGACAGAATGTAAAAAAAAATCAGGAAATCACATTGTATGATTTGTAAAGGATTTGCTTGTATTGCACTGCTGCAGCTAAGTTTTTGAACACCTGAGAAAATCAGTATATTTGGTACAGAAGCCTTTGTTTGCGTTTCTTGACCAGGTTTACTTCTTAAAGGCAGAGTAACAGGTCTTTGAGAGCCAGAATTCTTGCTGATTGCCAGGTGTTCAAATACTTATATGCAGCAGTGCAATACAAATAAATTCTTTACAAATCATACAATGTGATTTCCTGATTTTTTTTTTCATTGTCTCTCACAATGAGAATTTCACCCACAGTGAGAATTTCAGACCCTGCCATGATTTGTAAGTGGGAGAACTTGCAAAATCGCAGGGTGTTCAAATATTTATGTTCTTCATTGTACATGAAATCTGTAACTGTAGGTCTAAGACAGTGTATATAGTGGCCCCTTCTCCCCACGTCCCTAGTTCTTTGAAAGTTGTAGAGACAAAATTCCACACTGTGTGGTGTGTTGTGTTCATGCATGAACAAAAGGAGCCACTTTTCTTTAGTCAGCACATGTCTGTTATCTGTTACAAAACTGACAATTAGTGCTCTCCTCCAAGCACGGCAAGCTGTCCAGTGTGTTCAGCGGCAGTATTCAAAAAGCTACAGTTGCGCTTCACATGACTCACATCATATGCTAAACTTAACTCCCCCAGTGTTAGTGGTACTGTGTAATAGCTAGTGGGTGAAATTTGAGATGATTAAATTTAGGCAGAAAATCAGTGGAAAACAAATCACAGATACTCTGGTATACAGATAAGTGGGTGTTCTTGTCATCACCTTCTAAATAATAAAGGTTCCAGAAAAGGTTCTTTTCATGACTCCTTAAAAGAACCATTTTTGCTCCCTAAAGAAGCATTTAATTGGATAGCTTTAAAAAAAAATCTGCAAATGTGAAGAACGATTTTACTGTACGTAATGTGAACTCGTAATGTTTAAATGGATAGTGAAGATCCATTACAAGGTGTGCAGGTTATTTATACCTTATTACATCTTATTTATCAATAATGTAAATATATTTACAAGAAAAGTTACAAGAAAAGTGAACTAAAATGCTTCTTTTGTGGAATGGTGCCCTTGGACAATAATTATGACTCAGTTGCCTCTCACTTTCAGTGTAGGACTTCATTAGTTTCCTGGTATGTAACTAGGCCATTCATTTTTCATGTACGAATTAAAGAGTCAATTAAAGAGCAAAGAATGTTATGCATGTTGCAGCTTTAGATAATCAGTATTGGTACTGGCTTTAGGGGGTAATTCGTTTTCACTTTGTCCACATAATGTGAACTTTGGGCTTGTAAAAGACAATTAAAAAAAATGGGTACAGTGCATCTAACATTGAGTTCCATTATTTTCTAACACTGTCAGGTAGAAGACGGACAAAGCTAGCAAAACTAGACATGTTAACAGTTTCCGCCCCCAGTGCTTTGGCCTTCATTAATGGCAGTGGGCACCTTGTTCTTTATATATACAGTGCACACACATTTACTGAAGCCCTTTTAACTGTTGTGGAAAAATTGATTCACCATAATTATCATCATAACACTGGATCTCAGACTCTGCACATATAATATATATTCTCATATTCACACACATTGTGAGACTCTTTATATATCTGTTTTAAATCATTCTTTTTGGAAATTAATTCCTCCTAGATTCCCCAACCTTAATGTAATTAGTTTTCTGCTGGAGGCTTTGGATGTTATATATTCTTGTATTTTCTCAGAATGTTTTCTGTACTGAATATAATATTTTTACAATGGTATTCTGCAGGACCAGTGTCTTTTGTCAAAGGCTTTATTAATCCACATGCACTTGAATCCTACGGGCCTTATTCTGTTGTCTTGGTAACCATCAGCTGGCCTTTCCTCTCTACTGGACTGGAAAGAATTTTGTCCCTTTAACTTGATCAGGGTTGCTGGTGTGGTTGGCTGTCCAGGCAGTAAAGCCTAGATTGCTTGGACAAGCCTCTCTTGATAAGGAAACCCAAAATGTCCCCATGCACTTTAAATATCAGAGGTACATGCTCGTTCCTGTGGCTGGAGCAGATGCTCAGTCTGAGGCGGCCTTGTTATCATTCCTGATCAGATGCAGAAACCAGCTGGGTGCATTCCTAAATGAGAAACATTGAATTATTTATCCTGCTTGGCATCCTTCATCAGATCCTTTAAATCAGGTAGCAATGGTGTGTGAGAGAAGCTTCTCTGTTTATAATTGATGGCTCAACATATGAGGAAGCTCCATCTCCACTCCAGCTTGCCTAGAGCTGGCTGAAGATGAGCAGTTTAACATGCAGGCTATGGCTGAACTCCAGGCCTCCAGTCACCACTGAAATATGAGATTGTACAAACTCTAGGATTAACATTAAAGATCTGACTTTCTTTCTGATACTGATACAATTCAAGATTTGTGTCTCTCACTGACTGAGCAAAACTCCTACACACTTTTATCTAGCAAAGAAGCTGTCATACCATACAGGCCTGCTCCAGAATATATTTTTAACATTGCAAACTGTACTGTGGCTTGGTCTCACTCTAACCAAAATAAATATAAACATTAAGAGGATGCTAAAGCACCAGAGTGGAGAAGGTTTATTATTCTCATATTTAATTACATTATAGAGTCATTATAGTCCATTATATTTTATGACCGTGACAGCATCGAATGAAGGTTGGTCAAGTTTGACCCTTATCTAAACCATTTAATAAGGTTAATACCACTACTGATGTCAGTCCAGTATATCAGTTTTGTGCATCACTAATTTTGCACTTGTCCATTCATTGCCTCTTTTAGAGCCAAACAACAGTAACTGTGTGCCCAGCATTGATTTTGCCCACTACACAGAGAAAACAGAAATCCAGTGCACTGCTTTTACTTTAAATATAAGGATCGAACAAAATAGCAGCTGCATTGTAGTGACAAATCTCTCCCAGGACAATTCATTTAGGGAAGATTTACTAGAAAAAATAAAAAGTAGTGATTCGTAGTTACAAAAATCTGTGTGGTACATGTGCACTATCATATGCACCAGAGGCAGCTGGTAGACTTGGGGCAGCTGGAGGCCTTGGGACCGCTGTTAGGGAGTTGGCCCTTTCATCATAAGGTTGTGGGTTTGAATCCCAGGACTGCTAGTGGCACTGGTGCGGTACCCTTGAGCTAGGTACCGTCCCCACACACACTTCTTCATTTGGTGAATGGGTTAAATTTGTGCTGTTCATACTGTGTGCTGTGATGTGGTTTGGTCACAAATGCTTACTTCACATCTCGTGTGGAAGTCAGCAGTAAGCCTATAGCTGAAATATGGTTCCAAATGAAGTGCACCTAGATTCCAGAAAGCTTCTCTTCTTATATTCATAACCCTCTGCCTTGATTGCTCTCAGGTTTAGGGCATTGCCATGGATACCCATGGAGAAGCACTTTGTCATTCTGTGCCTCGGGGGATAGCAAAGAGCAGTGGCCTCTTATGACAGGTCCTAATTGGATAGCCTCTGGGTTTGTAAAGAATGACAGAACTGTGTGTGCTGTGTCTTCAAATGTATGCTTGCAACAAGCCAGTATCGTTAGGCATAGCTGTTCTGGAACTTTTGGGAAGATTCCTTAAATGGTACGATTGTTACTATGTTTATTTTGTTTCTAATTTCTGATAACGTTGACACAGTTGCTCCAGTGTGTGGTTTTGAGCGTCTTAAAAATATAATCACTCCCACATTCACTCAGTTTGAAAACAGAGTCTGTAGTTAAAAAGATGCTATTTTTCTCAAAACTGTGCACTTCTCAGAGCTTGTGACCTGTTTGGTTGCCAGATTGTTCTTTTTTTTTTTTTGTTAAGTTTATGAAAAATCGAATAGGTCTGTGATAACAACAGCAACTATTATTGTTCATGTTATTATTGTTAATAGTATGATATGGATATTATTACTATTAATAATAATAATAGTATAATGGTAATAATTAAAATAATAGTGATCTTATAAATATAATAGTCTTGTGCATCTGTACACTAATATTAGAATAAATACAAATAACACTAATACACTAAACAGTGATTTTATGTATGTCAGTGTTCAACACTTTCCAGACCACTTGTTGTGGAATATTACTCAGTTGCAATTACCATCAAATTTTGTCTCAATCAATACTCTGTTAGATTAAATCAGGTGTTGCTGATAGAATTTTACGAATCTATACAAAGGCTGCAAGCATCAAAGGGAAATCTGGGACCAAAGCTGTGTTCTTCTACCCAGCTTGCAATGTATCAATTAGTTTTTAGAAGCAAAAAGACTTTACACAGTAACATATATAGCACACACCCATCAACCAATATTGAAACCACTGACAGGTGAAGTGAATACCATTGATTATCTCATTAGAGTGGCGCCTGTCAAGGAGTGGTATAATAGGCAGCAATCGACTGGTCAAGTTGTTGAAATTGATGTGTTGTAAGAAGAAAAAATGAGCAAACATAAGGTCTTTTATGGTGTTCCCGGTATGCAGTCCTTAGTATGCCTAACATGTGCACAGGCAGCTGGTGGCCTAATGGTTAGGAAGTTGACTCTGGTACACAAAGAATTTAGTTCTGTTAACTCTGTGCTGTAGAGTGTTCATGTATGACAGAACGGTCAATTTACATGTAAATCAGTCTAAAACTGGTGTTTGTTCTCCTACACGCTTGTTACCTTTATGTAACTTTACATGAGATAGGAACACTATATAAAGCTCAGCATGCTCTGTGACACCTCAAACACCAACACAAACCAGAGGAACTTCCATATAAGGAGTTGTTTTGGCGTATGATGACAATTTACCATTTGTTGAGCTTCCGACACAGATTTGTGCCGCTCGTGTTATCTTACAAACACAATTGTGGCCTTCACTGAAGGTATAAAATCTGCACTCTGGTCAGAATTATTCAAGTTGTTTCAAATAGCAATGAGTGAAACATAATTGATGTTACTGAGGCTTCATATCATGCAGTGTCTGCTTTGTGTGGATTTCCTCTGCATGGGCAGTGCTGTAGTGGAAAGTGTTTAGAAACTGAGTTGGATATTAGTGTTGTGCTCATGTTCAATCCGTCTCTGTTGTGTGGACAGATGCCGCTCGTATGAGGACTGCTGTGGAACTCGCTGCTGTGTCCGAGCCCTCTCCATCCAGAGGCTCTGGTACTTCTGGTAAGAAGAAGTTTCTGTTCCATTCTTACACCATCCAGGTCTTCAATCCAAACAAGCGCACCACCATCTAATTTAGCTTAAGTACTGGTTTTGGTCTCCAGTTTCAATCCTGGATATTAATGTATAACTTTGGTGCTTCATTGCTGTGGCTCATTTTAGAACCATTATTCTAGAAACGACTGAACTATTAACTACAAATTGATTTCTTCACAGTTTCGTAGCTTTCTGTTAATTATGTGAAAGCTGTAAAGCTGTTAGGCTCTGACATAGAAACATTTATTTAAATATTGAATTAAATGTTTAATTTAAAACTTTTGAATGCAAATGTACAAGCTTTTGTATGTAAAAGAAAAAAAACTTTGCTTTTAATAATTTTACCATGGCATTAAAAACAAGCACATTTCTCCAGTTGATTTGCATGTTAATTCAGGTTTTTTGCACTGGCTCCTCCCCTATTTTGACACTATTATAAACCCTGCAGCTCAGTGGTGATCACGTATGCATGGACAAAAGAGACTCCTGCACACGCACTGATGAATCAGCAGGGGCTGCTTTGCACATGCATGTGTTAGTGCCATTGCAAACGTTTAGTAAGCCTGATCTAATTTTTCTGTCGTAATGAGACGAAAATGGTGCCATGAGCAAAAGAAAAACTTGGGAATACTCACTGATGAGAGCAAAATAATGCAAAAATATGCAAATAAGTGTTGCTGCAGTTATAATACCACTGAACAGAATTAATCAAGAGAATTAGCAGAACTCCCAAGAAGGAACCAGTTTCCTTTCGGAGCATCCAGACTTTTTTACTTTTAACTTTCACACTGTTACACTATATTTAAGAGTGTTTCTGTGTGTCTGTGAGCCTTTTGGTATCCATCCGTTTGATTAAAGCTTGTTTGGCCATCCTTTAGTTCTTCAGTTCTTTATGCATTTATTTTTTATGCAAAGAACCACTAAACTCAGATTACTTGTGGTGAACAGCCGTGAACAGATTCTTTAACAGTGACTTTAAAATGAAGTCTGAAAAGAAGTTACGGTAGTGTGGGGAGTAGTGCACTTCTGGCTTATTGCAGACGCTTCAGATTTAATTACACCACCAGAGATTGGGTGCTTCGGCAATGACAGTAAATGCGAAAAGATACCTGTAAAAGGA
This sequence comes from Nannopetersius ansorgii, assembly GCA_037974605.1. NCBI lineage: Eukaryota > Metazoa > Chordata > Actinopteri > Characiformes > Alestidae > Nannopetersius > Nannopetersius ansorgii. The sequence goes on from JBBPDE010000006.1 coordinate 6,609,649, forward strand.
TGCCATCTCTGTACCTTTTTTTTTTTAATTCCGGAATTAACCTCCCTATCCTTCAACAGGCTGCTGCTGACGATGGGTGTGCTCTTTTGCTGTGGAGCTGGCTTTTTCATTCGCCGACGCATGTATCCCTCTTCTCTCAGTGAAGAGCCTGCCTTTAACGTGTCTTTCACCAGACAGCCTGTGGGCACACCAGGTGAGATACATGCAGTCGGTGAGTGTCCTGCAAATATACACAAATTGTTCATAAAATCATATTATGATTTAATGTACCACAACAACCATAAATTACTGTCAAATTGCTTAAAAGAAACATTTGTATTTCAGTAGCCCCACAGCAGTTTAAATCACTTAATGAAAGTTTCACCAATCTAGAAATTTCCCCGTGAACCATCTCTGTTCAGTTAATGTCCTTATAAAAGGTCATTAGCATGATGCAGTGTCTCAAAAATAGAAACAGGTCATCCGTCAGAAACGGTCATGTCTAGTGTAGACAGCTTTTCTCATTACTTTTTGGCTTTGTCATTGTTACTCGCTTGTGTTTTTGTTTCTCATCATTGTGTTTTTATTATCGCTAAATGAGAATGCCAATCACACACACACAACTAGACATACACTGATCCACTTTGGTTCCGTTCTAATCAGCTGTGATCTAACCATCTACAAGGTAGAGATGGATCAGGTTTAAACCGCTCATACATTTCTGCATGCCTTCATTATTAGTTCCATTATCTAAAGGAGAGCTGCAGGCTACTAGTACCATGAGATATTTTCATCCTTTTGTCTGATTCCTCCTGCTACTGTCACCCTCCTCTTCCCTTCCTCTGTCCTTCTTTTCCTTCATTCATGCAGAAAAATCAGAACAAGCTTGGGTGACTAGAAACCGATATGGCCCAGCATAAGGCCGCCAAAAACTTGCTGCTGCCCTGAATGAATGAAGACATGTGTTGTCACAGAAATCTGTTATTCAGTAACCACATGACTACACACGGTTTCCTAGCCATGTGTCGTTTTCATTTACCATTCTGTGTCTGCTCTGTTCTTCAGGCGATATCCCATTAGGAACAGAACTATAGTCAGAACTATCCAGTGTAAAATATAGCCACAGTGCTACATTTATAACGTCCAGTAACATTTGCCTTGTGGATTGGAAATAGACCTTCATGTTTTTTTTTTAACATTTTAATACAATTCACAATTATTAACGAAATTACACACATTAAATCGTGGTACCTTTTCATATTTTTTTTACCCAAAACATACACAATACAGTTGTGTCCAGTTATAACAGCCATATATTTTTAAGAGTCAATAAATAGCAGAAAACGTGAATTGAACTGTAAATAACACAAAGGGCTCCAAAACAAAGCATATCAAATCTGTTAGTATTTAACATGCCCATGTTTTGCTTTTGTTATTTTTCCTGCCTCTGTATCTCATTCTTTTACTGGGTTTTAACCCAGCAGGTATAGTTGTGTCCACTTAACAACAAGCTATTTCCAAAACTAGAGTCACTAACATTCTCACAACTACCCAGAGACACCTCAGCTGTGTCAAACATTTCTCTCCCTCATGTGCCTCTAAAATGAAGGAGAGATTTCTGAAGTGATTAGACTGAACATCCACCACTTGCATAAGGAAGTTATTGTAGGCTCCAAAAGTGAAACTTTAATCACATATCAGCCTTCATCAGATAAGCAACACTAAAAGCTTCAGTTTTTGACTGTTGTGTGTGTTGTGTGAAAATCTGGAAGGATGTGTAGCTGTCATAAAGCAGTTGCTAAAAAAAAGAAAATGGGGATTACTTTATCTTTGGGATTACTTTGATCATGAAAACTAGAAAATACAACAAACTGTGGACTGTTAAAACTGACAGCAAGTCTCCAAAAATGGTGTAATTGTGGTTTACACACTAAATGCAGGTTTGATTCTTCTGTGTACATTTCTGTTGTATTTTTATTTAGTTTTCCTAATTCTGAAAAAATCCGAACCTAAGCTATTTTGACTGGTTATTAAGTCAATTGAATAATGGAGTTTTGCACAGTGGTATAGTTTATTGAATGTTATTTTTAATCAATTGAAGATTCCAAAATCAATTCAGTTGAATGTCATTGTCAGGCTGATTTGATTTGATTTCCAGAGTAGCTATTCTGCTTTAACTACATAAATGCAGAATACTAATAGAATTGCACCACATTTCATTGTTTTAAGGTGGTGTTGCTGCTCTTTTACTGTACAAGCTCAAAAGGTTCTAACCTTTTTCCCCTATGTGGTTCAGAGACAAAAGTAGGTCACAGCCTTTGTATGGATTTTAAAACAGAGCAGAGGAGAATTAAATGGATGCTGTCATTATCTCAGTCACTCATGTGGAAAATTGACTTGAGACTTTAAATAATGCAGAGAGATGCCTAATTTTGTTCCTGGAGTTGGATTCTTGGAGCTTTGTTCTGTAGGGAACATGAAAAGACTGTGCTTCTTTCCCCACTAATAATACAGAACAATTACATTCATTCAGGACGAATCAGCCAATTACTAGACTCAGGGAACTTCAGGATTAATACTCAGTGTTTCTAGTAAGCAAAGCACTGTTCTTACATGCCCTCATACAGCAAAAACTAATATGAAAGCAATTCTGGAAGGAGCAGTCTAGAATAAACAGAGCCACATAAAATATTTGACAAGCTGTTTATTTTTAATGGCATTATTAGGAGATTTAAAGCACGTAATCCTGCTTTTCATTTCTGGTCTTGTGTGGTTAATTTGGCAGCGCAGCGCTGATGAGATTTGTGCTTAGTGACACCCTGCGGTTGTTCCCTACTCATCAGTCTGAGTGCACGGTTAGCTGAGCAGCACCATCTCAGATCTTATAATACAGACCAAAAGTGACTAATGAAAATATATGACCCACTTGAAAAGTGACAAACAAGGCACTAAGGCACAGGAGTACTGTCTGAGGAAATGATTCCACTTGCAGGGAGCATCCAAGCGTTTTGTTTGTACATTTGTCTGTTTTTCATTCATTTAAAAACAGAATGAGCAAAATAGATATTAAGTTTATCTTTTCACTTATCTTACATTGAGTACTTGACAATTTATTATGGCTTACGGTTAGGGTTTTTCCCCTCATACTGTACAATATATATATGTATACATGATATACTGCATTTTATACAATTAAACATCTCTCCCCCGCCCCAAACAGTCTCTCAGCAGCCTGGTATTCAGGGTTATGGTGACCCGGGTGGAGTCGTGACGATGCCCCTCGCCCCTGCTTACCCTGGCCAACCTGGCACAACCCACATGATGAGCGCCTACCCACCGCCGCCGTCCTACTGCAACCATCCTCCACCCCCATACGACCAGGTCTTCAAGTCCACAGAGAAAAAGTAGGCCCAGGCCTTTGTACCAGCACAACACACCACATCAGATCACTGATCTGAGTCAGGATGATACCATGCCAACAGCTCCAGCACCCTAGATGGACCTCAAGTAGTGGAAATATTTTTTCCATTCATATGCTTTTTTTAGGAAACAAAGATTTTCTTCCTTGAACTTACTGATTTTTTTTAATTGTAGAGCTGAATCATGGCCATGCTATTTTTTTTCTTTTTATCTGATCCCTTCATATAAATGAAAGTCAGTCATTTTTAATGGAAGGACATGGCAGAACATGAATGAACTGCATGTGATCCAGAACAGTTGTAATCTAAGTAAGTCTTGGTAGAATTTCACTAGAGGAAATGATTGTTTGCATCACACTGGAAAGAAAAATAGTGTATGTCTCACCTTGTCACGTCTCTACGGTTATTTGATTTGACAGAAGAAAAGGACCTTGAAGCACATCTCCTCTTTCCTAAATTCCAGTGCAGTGACGCTGTCTGTCCAGGCGATTTGGTGACCTGGCAAATGGAGGCTTTGGACTCTTTCCTTGGAACGCTCTCAGTACACCACTAGCACTTGGCAGAGCATGTGTGTTTTAACACAATCAGTGGAATAAAGAGGACCTTTGGCGGCATCAACAGTTACCTATGTGATGAAACCAAGCATTTGGTTTTTCTATACAAGGTGATGCAGCAGGTCTGTTGGAAATGTCGCTGTGGCTCTTTAAATGAAATCAAAGACAGAAAAGTACATCCTCTCCCCAAGACCACGCACCCTTGAAAGCCATGTGATTAAACCTCATACACCAGGGTGTCCAGTTTTTGTAAGCACAGTTTTTGTAAGCACAGTCGAGGTCTGCTCCAGAATCATCTTGAACTAGCTGGAGAACGCCAGAGCACAGATCCACGGTGAGCCTGTTATGTTCCCCAGCATGCAGTCATATCATTGCTACCATTAGAGGCAACCCAGAACTAAAGACACTGTGCTGAAATTTCAGCCATTTAAAATCCTTGTTGTTCCTTCTGTTTGTCATTGGACTTTTATTTCTGCAATGCAAGACTCCGATCACTCTGGGGCAGCCTCCGTTAATTACCAATCATAACACCACGTAGTTATATTAAACAACTATGTTGCTTGTTCAGGCCGTAACACTCCCAGCAGGATGTCTTTGGAAGGGCTGGCAAACTGCAGAGATCTATTTTGAGCAGAAGCTGTCATTCACACAGAAGCACGCTGCTGGATTTTGGGTTTGGAGGCTTACAACAAGCTCCACCATTGTGAACTACATTATTAAGGTTCGGAGAAAAGAGCAGAAGCCCTATCTAAACCACAGCTATAAACTGCATTCCATTATTGGGCTCTTCTCGCCGTAACATGTTACTTTTCTTTGACAGGAGGATGCAATAGGGAAACAAGAGGTTGCTTAACATCTGACAGTTGGAGTCAAATGTTAAGCAATCCAAAGCAGAGTTTGGATACTGTAGGCTGATTTAATCCAAAATTTTGTGTAAAGATGCTGAAACCTGGAGTCCAAAATCAAACTGTAAATGAACTTTAAGTAGCACATTTCAGGTGTTCTGAAGAGGGTTTTTAAAAGTGCTTGTGTGGGTAAAGATGGGCTTTTGACGTTAAACGATGAGTAGCACATATTTTAGCCTGGAAATGAACATTTTGGACAGTAATTTTGTGCTAGTTTTGCCACTTTTAATTGTAACTGTACTTTTATGGCTATTCTATGCAAATGAAAGACAGGGTCAGTTTGCTATGAGTGTTTTGTTTAGGCGTCACAGTGGGTTGGTGCTTTGTTTTAATTATGGAATCAGTGTGTCAGGCATGGCTGGAAATGAACAAGTGGAAGTGCTACTACGTAAAACCAAGCAGGAGTGAGTCTGGTTTCTCGACTTCAGCAACAACACAGAGGTTGACGCAGTGTTCAGTCCTTTGTTTAAAATAACCATGGACAGAACACTGTGTCAGAATATGGCAATTGTAATGTTAACTGTCATGTTGTATCCAGTAAACAGTCATTGAAATGTCAGTAATTCTGAAATAATGTAACTCAATGTCAAAGAGGATAAAGTTCATCATGAAGACAGTAATAAAACTCCCTCTCGTTCTCTCAAGACTACGTTTTGCTTGTTTTTTTGTGACATTTGTTTCCAACTGCTATGTAAACTTACATAGACCAGAATAGGTGTGGTTTTCATCATAAACATCGAACAGGTTTTAAGGGAAAGTAATCAAAGAGCTTTGACACCTGATTGTAACAAACTTGAGGATGGGAGGTCAAACATTCGGGCACCGGTCCCAACACTCACCACTAGTTTATCATAATTCACCCAACAGTATCAACACAGTGACGAGGCTAATTAAATGTACTACATGATCATTAGCCAAACTGCATCCATCTGTTTTACTCATCTGAATTATACTGTAAAGGATGCATACCATTACTGGAAATGTCTTGGCTACCTTTAGTCTGGCATATTCACACAAGTTGAAAATGGAAAGAAATGGCCGTGATTAATCATCTCGGTACTAAGGCCAAAAATCTTTTATCATGAAAATGAATTAAAATAAAAAGGCATTTATGTTTGTATTACTTGCATAAATTCTCCATAAAGTAATGTTGAACTATATTATTAACAATGTTTAAAGAAAACAGAGCTGCCTGTTGAGGTAGACAAATCAAGAGCAAGCAACACAATCACAACTGACAGTCCAACACAGCAGTGCTCAGGGCTCTGGCTAGAAAATCTGGATATTCTGGCCTTTTGAGACAAAATAACAGGCCTGTACCTTGAGAAAACAATTATTGTTATACTGGTAAGTGCAATTAAATATATTCAAAATTTGCATTTGATGCATAGTTGCATCTAAAAAGGGTAGGTAAGTGTGCATACAGCCCCAAATTTCTCAAATGTAAAGATTTTTCAGACTAATGCTGGAGCTTTTCTACAGTTAAAGCATTGCTGCAGGCTTCAGTTAATGTAAGCTTGTACTTTTCTAGAGTTTCTCTCAGACTAACGATCTTAGATGAGTCACTTTAACTGAGCACATAACTCAAATTCTCTCCATTCTGAGAATCCCTCACATAATTCAAGGCAGTGGCGGTTTTAATGCTTCAGTGATAGGTGGGCGTAATTAGACTTTACGTAACTGCCACACCAGCCAGAGGCCCACGGACCTCCGTCCCAGTAAAGAACATGTCTTATTGTAAGTAGTCACACATTCAGAAGATTTATAAAGGAGTATATAATAAGACTTATGTAAGTATACAATAGTCATTGGGACAATACAGGGGGTCCTCGAGTTACGATACAGTACCATTCCTACGACAGTGATGTAACCAGAATTTTGGTGCAAGTCGAAACATACCTTAGCCTATAGCCCTTACTTATCCTAGCACAGTTGTAAAATCATAATCTAGAACATAAAAATACAACTAAGCTACAGAAAAAGGAAAAAGACAAATATACTGTACTTGTACATCTAGGGGTGGCAACTCCTTCACTCAGTCCGTAAGTATGGCACTAACAGAGTAAGCCTTAACACTTACATCTCAATTTTTTTATAGGAGTGAGTGTCATTAACACGAAACGTTGTATGTCAAGACTGTCGTAACCCGAGGACCCCCTTTATAGGAGACCAGATACATTTAGCTGTCAAATGCTCTTGAAAAAGTTTTCCTTTTGGCACCAAGCCTTTTGGAGAACCCTGAAATAAGCCCTGAATGGTTCTTTAACAATTGGATACTTCTAGCAAAATTCTGTGCTCAAGGTTTTGGGGGATGTGGTGAACCAAACAGCATTATTTTAATTATTTTATATATTGTATTTATCCTTTGCATTTAACCCATTCAACAAGTGAAGTAGGACAGGCACGAACACAGCACCCGGAGAGCAAAGTGTGGTGATGGTACCGCCCCACACACACCAAAAAACACCCAAACAAACAAAAAACCTCCAAGTCTTCCTTACTTTGCCTTAACTTCTGACTTTTCTTTGACAGGTTATGTTTTGGTATATAACCATGTTTTGGTATATAGCGTGCCGTAACTTGGTTGAATAATGGACGTTGGTTTAAGTTTAGCTTTACAGGTTTAAGGAACAGATGTGGACTATTTGAGCACTGATGTATGTCGCTCTGGATAAGAGCGTCAGCTAAATGCCGTAAATGTACCTTGCTCAAGGGTACCTCAGTGGTGCTATTGGTAGTCCTGGGATACAAACCCCTGATGGCAGGGGCAACAGACCACCTGACAGCCCAAATAGAGGTTCATATCAAGACAGTAACTATAATATTCCATAGAATATTGGATTTCAGGGTATTTCTACACATTTTTTCCAGACCTGAGTGTGGAAGCTGTTTTTAAAACTGACAGCAGTCCAGAGAACCAGCGCCTGGACCTCCAGAAAATGATGGCCTGGTGTGGTTCACAGTGTGTGGAAGCTATCGTCTCTTGTCGCAAAGTGTTGTGACTGGTTCACTTGGTCCTGTACTGGCAGAAAAGAAGACAAAAAGTAGTGTGAGTGAAAGCACTGAAGATTGCCAAACATTGCTGCATCTCTAAAAATTGCCCTGGCTCCTTGTTTGCCGCTTTAAACATGATACACACATCCAACCACTTCTGCACATCAATATCAGCAGCCTAGATTAGGAACAATATCATGAATAAAGATATGCTCCTACTGAAACTGCTGTCTCTTTATTGTGAAAAACAGTAAAGAGATGAACCTACTATCATCTTGCAAAAGCCAAAGGTGGTGTATGGAACTGTGTGTTCAATCCATGGCTGAGAAGAAATAGTCATGTGTGAAAACAGTAATGAGCAGTAATAAACGCCTCCCCCAAATGATCCCAGAATCACTCCTGGTTGAGGGGTACATGGAACAAGTGTGAAAACACTTAATTACACCTGATAGAACTCATGAGCATGTTTCATCTCATCTAAAATAAGCCGTCGTGAATCTTAAACAGCTAAACAGACCAACCCAGCATTATTATATTTGTTGCAGTCGAAGAATTTCCAGTTGATGGACTTTGATTCCAGTCAGATAAGATCCAGTTCAAAGAAGCGCAATTTATTGCAACATTCATAACAACACTGTTCGCCTAAGGGAACAATATTTACTGGAAAAGTTCAGTCCAGATTTCTTGCCGTCTTTGAAGAGGACATGTCCAAACATAAACGGTGTCTTCACACTTTCAGCACGCGCGCACACACACACACACAAACATAAATACACACACAGCAACAGCAGGCTGTGTGACCGGTGTTAGATGTTAATAGTTTAGCTACAAGTGAACGCTGGCATGTTTCAGCCATCCCCATGCAGAGACACAACAAAGACATACAGGTGAAAAGCCCTTTCACACCAACGACAGGATCACAGACAAACACGGGGGCAATCGAGGCACTGCTATAGTATCGGAACACCGGCATGCAGAAGCAAAGATCCTTTTACAAGAGGTGGTCATCCCTTTTAGAGATTAAAAAAAATAAATGCATAAACAATAGGAGGCAATGAACATATTTACACTAAATAAAGTATCCTCACATACGCTAAAAAAAGCAAGGGCAAAGACGACATAGCTACAGCGGCAGAAGTCAAGGCGGCATGTTTCTTATAGGCTGAAGGTCTTTTTGCGTGTGTGTGTTCCAGGACAGTGGCACCTTCACCATCCAAGGATGCTTCAAATAAAGGGGAAACGAAAGTCAGTGCTTCCAGAAGCCCAGGTCAGAATTCAAAGGCAGGAAAGCAGGAGGCCTGAGGCTCGGCCAGGTCTGAGAGGAAGTGAATCGCTCCAGCCATGCCTGTAACATAAAGAGAAAAAAATTTTGGTTTAGCCTTACTGCTGAAAACAGAATGCTAATTGCTTTCATTACATTATAACGGACTACACTAGTGGTTCCCAACCCAGGTTCTGGTGTGCCTGTCCTCAAAGGAAATATTCAAATATAAATCATGTGCATGGTGATGTGTTGGTATATGAGCACTGAAGGAGTGCCCTCTTTTGGTCTGTGTGTGTTTGAAGGCTCAGGTCTACCACTAGACTCTCTGAATCTGTTGAGAGGAGCAGATACACCAACCAGGGTCCATTGTTACCCAGATTCTCATGCAGGAAAGGGTGTTACTATAGCAACAATAAAGTAAGGCAGCAAATGAGAGACTTGGGATGCCAACGCCTTGATTGTGGTAGCGAGTTTAGGGCGATGGTGGCAGATGGCTCAGAGTGCTCATGTATGTGTAATGCTGCAGTATGGAAGTCGACATATGCGTTTACAATAAGACCGTTTTGAATTTGTTGGGTCATGCCTCTAATTAGTTTTATCATTTCATTTAAAGTTTATTTTCTCTGTAAGTTTAGTCTGCCTGGCCATAATAACTATACATGAATGTTCACACGGAGAGGATTTTTTGGGAAGATAATCAGAGATGGACATGTGTGAGGAACGCACACAAGGTTTACCTTCAAAGAGTGAGTACGGCCGGTCTGGAATGCGGCAGCCGTGTGTTCCGTAGTCTAGACACCACTCAGCAAACTTCAAAACACACAGACACACACAGACAAACAAATGGGTGATCAGAGCAATACTAACATAAAAGACAAGACAATGGGATGTCCACTAATTTTAGAGCACAGTTTCTATTGATTTGCAAAGCTTAAAATTAAAATTAACTATTGCACATTTCTCCAATATGACAGCAAATAAACAGTAACTGCTAATGCAAATAGTTTATACTTAATTCACAACAAATACATGTTTAGGTAAAACTGACATGAACCAGAGACAAACACTTAAATTAAAATAACTGAAAAAAATGTTTTATTTCCTCTACAACTGATTACAGAATTAAAACCCTTGCGACAGTTCAACAGACAACCAGTCTCCTTTACAGTTTACGAATACCATACAAATACAGTCTGAAGTGAAATGCTTTGGTCTGAAGTGTGGTGGGCTGCATTCTGCAAGAACAGAATCTAGAGGGTGTGCTTAAGGACTGCAGTTTGTTGTGATAAAGTGTGTTTTTAAGCCATAAATACTAGAGACAGAGAAACTGAATTCTGCTTCCTTGGATGATAATCTGATTATTCCACCCCAACACTTTTCCTGATGGCTTGGTTTGTTTTTCAGGGCCTGCTTCTATACAGAGTACACGCATGACGACAAAATTAATGTAATTTTGTGAGATATCAGACAGCAATTACTGAACACAGCTTTAAAGTTCACCCATCGCTGATAAACATTCAGTTGTGCCCACACAGTTTGTTTAATCCGCTTGGAAAATATTGCCAGTTCGATAGAGCACTCCGAGGCAGCAACACAGAAGTGTAAAGCCATCATGTCCAATGTTCAATGTCAGCTTCAACACCCAATAGTCTGTCAAGCAGTGAAACTTAACTGGAGCTCCATCTAATATATTTGGGATGAGTTGGAGTGCCTGATGACATCAGCACCTAACCTCACTAATGTTCACGCGGCAGAATGTAATCAAATCCTCACAGCAATGTTCCAACATCTAGTGTAACACCTTCCCAAAAGACTATAAGTTGTTACTGAAGCAATGGGGGCCAGAATCTCTTAATTGGTTTCATTTGTTGGATGAGCAGATGTCCACAAACTTTTGTACACAATATATTGTGTAGACAAATCACAGTTGACACCCAAGTATAAACTGTGCTGCCACATTACCTGAAACCAGAAAAACATGAGGGACATCCATTGTATTGACAAGAAAAACAAAGTTTTTTCGCTGAAGCTCTTCACCCAAAGCCGGAGTCGTGGAGGCAGTGTTTGAGTGTCCTCCTCAGTTTGTCGTAGCCCAGACCAGATATTTCTGGCATATCATTTGTGCTGGAAAATGACTTCAGCTGTAAAAGGTTACTGCAATGATGCAGGAACAGCGGGGCCCATTATGCTTTCATTACTCGGCAGTTTGGGCAGGCTGCAGTAATTATCGGAGCTCTAATAGGAAAGCGTCCCCCACCAGTGGCGAATACAGAGCACCAACCCACCCGTCTCAGATCAAAACACTGTGACTAGCTGTCCCTTGTAACTGAGTCTGGAGGCCGACTCTTCCCTAGGCTGCATAGCAGTTTCATAAAGGCTGACAGGAGGAATAAAGAGGAAAAGGCTGATGCTGGAGCTTGAAATCACTAAGAATCTAACAGTCTAAAATCTAACAGTGTAATACTTAACCCTATTGCAATACACCATATAATAACTAAACTTCATACATGTGCTCCAGCTGTTGTACAGTTAAACCAAAAAATAATGAGCAGCATAAAGAAAAATGTATTAAAATATGTAATAATGTAACAGAAAATGTACTGATAATGTTAAATGTTAACATGGGTGCTTAAATGAAAAAGATTTGAATATTTTAATACTGCGCTGCAGTAGTCATTAAGCCCTAATATTACCACTGCCATATCATGGCTTTCTATTTTTTACACAACATTTATCTAAAAGGTAACGGCTGCTCTTGCATGGTTCTATGACAAATGGAACAGTACAGAAAGTTCAAAATTACATGGAATAAAATCTCATGACATTAACAAACACTAAAGTTCAAGATGATTCTTCTTGTTCCATAAGTTACCATTTTGTTTTTGAAAGTAATGATATAACAGCACACACTGACCAGCCATAACCTAAAACCACTGACAGGCGTGATGGATAATACTGATGATCTTGTTGTTTGTCATGGAATGGGAAATCTTAGTCAGTTGATGTATTGGAAGCGGAAAAGTGGGAAACTACAAGGATATAAGCAACTTTTTCGAGGGCTGATGATGGCTACACTATTGGTGCAAAGCATCTCCAAAGCGGTCTCTTGCTGTTTTTCCAGTAAGCAGTGGTTAGTACCTCCCAAACTTGGCCCAGGGAAGGACAATCATGCTACCAGTGGCAGAGTCACGGGCACTCAAGGCACACCAATATGAGCAAGGAGTGAAGGTTAGCAGTCTGGTCCAATAAAAAGTGTCTGAACACACAGCTGTAAATCAAGACTGGTCAGAATGTGGACACTGACCTCGTTCACTGCCTAAAACACTTATGTAAGCATGTGAGCAACTAGACCACGGACCAGTGGAGGAATGTGACCTGTTCTTACATTTATGGCATTTATCAGATGCTTTTATCCAAGGCGACTTCCATTCCCTAACTACAGGGGACAGTCTTGGGGTTAAGGGTCTTGCTTAGGGACCCAGTGGTGGTCTGCTGAAGGTAGGATTTGAACCCATGACCTCTTGGTC
>JBBPDE010000006.1:6622390-6636245 GCA_037974605.1 Nannopetersius ansorgii
CCAGTGGTGGTCTGCTGAAGGTAGGATTTGAACCCATGATCTCTTGGTCTGGAGGCAAGTATCCTACCCACTGAGCTGTGTGTGTGTGTGTGTGTGTGTGTGTGTGTGTGTGTGTGTGTGTGTGTGTATTAACAAACCTTAACAAACCCTGTCAAAGAAAAAAACGATCTATATTATATATTGTATATTATATTGTTTAATTGTATCTTTACATATCTATTGTTTTATACTGTTGTGCTTGAGAGACACCATCAAACGGTGCTCACTTACATACCACAAGACCAACCTACACGATATTAGACAAGTGCTTTTAATGTTATGACTGATCAGTGTGTATATTGTGTGAAGGCATGCCTGTTGATGACCGAACAACATTTTACTACTTACTGTAACTTCACAACACTTTAATTCATAAAACTTATTATAAATACTGCATTAGGCTATAATAGTACAGCAGTGGAAAGCTGAAAATCCAAGCTGTTGGCACTTGGAACTTAAGGGAATGGCATCAGCTCAAAGGTCTGAGAGGAAAGCGCTGCACTGTGGAGCTGTATGACATCGCTGGGAGGCTGGGGAGGGCATGACTGATCCTACAGGAGTGTTTCCTACCAGCATGCTGTGTAGCTCAAGAGGCAAGAGCAGGTTTGTATGGAGTCACAGTGCTCAGAGCAGCACCCTGCTGGGGGACTTCAGTAACTTCTCTCACCACCCCATACCTCAGAGACTCAAAAATGGAATAACTTCTGCAGAGCTGACTGCAAAAGTTTGCACCCTCCTGATTATACCACAGGCATTATTGTAATTATTTTCTACAGAAAGAATACACCTCTGCACATTATAATGCAGAGTCACTGTTTATTTGTTAAATTTAACATATTGGAGCAAATGTAAGCAGAATATATGGTGTGGCATTTTTGTTTTTACGTTAAATTAAGCACAAGCTAAAATCGTGTTCTAAAACTGTGAGGAAAATGTATTTTGTATAAGATTTATTAACTTATTAAATAAAATACATTTACTATACCTTTACTATAGGGATGCAATCATTTGCATTTAACTTATTTTACACAGAAAGTAGTTTACACAAACAATACCATTTATTTTTAGACACTATAGCAAAGAATAATTGTTTTTATACAAGTATTAATATGAACATTATTCAATAATAAATAGACCGTAATAATCCCTTGTTTTAAAACATAAGCAATTCTGGACATTCTTTATCAGACCATCATTATGATTTACATTCTCTCATTTCAAATCATCCTTTATTCCTAGCTTCCTACTATTTATCTACTAGTAACTCATGATGATTCTATCTATGATTCTAGATGATGCTAGTTGTACAAATTCATCATCTAATCTTTAAATGCACCCAAACGTTTTTGATTTGTTTTGGTTTTACCTCTGACCAGAAGTGCAGCTTTGCCTTATTAAATGCAAATGTAGCAGAACTTTCTGAGAAGAGACAAACTCAATCGATTATGAAACAGCTGCCGTGGCGGTTGCGTACCTTACAGGCTCGGTACAGGTACTTCTGCTCCTGCGTGGCTTTGTAGAGGGAGAGGAAGGCGTAGCCGTTGCCAGCTGTGCCATGACAGATTCCATAACCTTTCCTCAGTAATCCTCTCTGCCAGATCACCTCACCACACTCCACCGCATCCTTCAGGTACTTCTCATCCTTAAACACCTAACACACACATGCGCACACACAGACACGCGTTAGAACATACACCACTCACAACAGAAACAATTATTTGTGTGTACTACTCTTAGTTTAATTTAATAATTGTTAATACGTACTTTTATTTCAAACCTGGTTATTATTTTCTCACACAAAGTCTTCTCTATCTCCTGCAATCATCTTTAGAAATGTGCAGTTCTCATAAAGCCCATGTTTTTGTGCCAGCTTCAGCTTCGGATACATTCTGCAAAAACCCTGTACTACAACCCCTGGCAAAAAGTATGGAATCACCCCTCTCAGAAGATGTTCATTCAAATGTTAAACATTTGAATGAACATCTTCTGAGAGGGGTGATTCCATACGTTTTGCCAGGGGTTGTACCAGTCAAAGGTTTTACACACACTGGGAATTCCTGCACTGGCATGTTAGTCACTTATCCCTATGAACTCCAGGCCAATTATGATCGTTCTTGCATCCCTTTTGTTAATTGGGCTATAACATTTTAACCCCATAAGCTAGCCATACATGCCTTATACTTTAATTTTTTCTGAAGACCCAGGGCTACTTATGTAACTAGTTGATGTGAAACTAACAAATAAAATTTTTATACAATCATTTTTTATAAACAAATTCTGTTTTTTCCCCTAGTGAAATTTTCCTTTTTTTCTTTTATTTCTACAAGATGATGTTTTTCATAAAAATGTCACTTTGGAATTGTGTGGTAAAGCTCCATAGCCATTGTTATGTAATCGTTTTCAAACTGGGATATTCAATGGCTTTTTACAATATAAAAATGTGCTTATTTCCAGCACATTTTTATACTGGGGCTGGTACCTTACTCAATGGAACATCATGTAAATGTGCAGTGTATGATTCATGTGCACAACATAAGAACAGGCATTTCTGTTCACATATTTCACTTAAGTTATGGATGTTTGTGCCACAGCAGCCAGTTTTGCTTCTAAATCCAGATGTACATTTGCATGAGGGTGTCAAAAAATGTCCTTTGATGACCAGGACATTGGTGTGTAATCAGAAAAAGTAGACAATCCAAGTTATTGTTTCAGAAACTCAGTCTTCTTAGCTGGATTACAATTACTGCGCTGTATGCTGGTTATATCAGGGAGTTAGGATAGATTTGTTATATTTGTGTATTTGTTTACTGCCAGGTTAAAGGATTTTTGGGGAGATGTTTTGAGGTGAGACTCTCCAGGCACCTTCTGATTTGTTTCAGGGTGCCTCAATTATAAAACCATTTCTTATGTAGGTGGATTTTCCATTTTTCATCTTCACACGTAATGTTATGCACCTTTAGACTTTGCCAGATAAATGGATTAAAAACTAAAAATGACATTAAACTAAAAAATGACATTTTTACATCACCTTTAATTATTATTTTTTTTTTTACTTTTGTTGCATTGAACAACATATTAAAAATGAAGCAGAAGCCTAGATAAAAGACAGATTATGTGCTTGTGCATTGGTGCAGAATCTCAGGGGACAATCGTAATGCATCTAAGGTTGGATTATTTTTACCACTCCCACTGTTTTGTTTGTTATTTGGAAATACTGCCCTGCATTACGCTCTCTTTGGGATGCATTACTGCTTGACTAATATAGCTGATGGCATCACAGTGCTGTAGACAGCTCCCCCTTCAGCACTCCTGAGGAGGCTCTAGAAGACTGACTAGCTTCAAGCTGTTAATAAACACAGCCTTGAAAATCTGAGCCCAGAGGTACAGTAAATAGCTCGTGATTGAATGCTGCAAGTTTTATACAAGAAAGTGCTCCGACAGGAAAGCACCTGAGGGCTCAATGTGAAGCTAAATGCACGTTAGTCACTCCATGTGTGCCTTTAGAAAAAGGCACGAGCGCGAACGCAGTGAGTGACGGCCGAAAGGCACACTGTCATTCGTTACAGCAGCAGAGTTAAACACTTTACAGAGGCAATGCAGTTTCCAAATATAACACACTCACTTTCTCCCACCTACCCTTAGGCCCTGTCATTTGAGAGAGACAGTGAGAGAAAGAGAGAGTGAGAGAAAGCGAAGGAGAAAGAGTGAGAGAAAATGGACCATCTGTCCATAAGAAGTGGAAAGGAGTGATATCAAGAAAAGCCAAGAAAGCATTTCACTGGAGCACAGAAACATTAGTTGTGATAAGAAAAAAAGCTATTACAGTTCAAACTGGCGCAGCAGATAAGGCTGTGACTGTGATAAATGACTGTTTGTTGAACTAATGTGTAAACTGCATTTATAAGATAGCAGAAGTTTTCATGCATTGCTCTGGTTACAGAATCTGTTTTTACGATGACAGTAACTTTTAAAGAGCTGATCACTCAAGCACAGTTTCGGGGGAACGTGCTGGACCTTTCTGTAAATCTCACCGATAATGGAGTGGAGCTCCTTTACACTTTAAAATATTACATTAATGCTAGTTTTACAGTTCAACCACTAGATGTCAGTGTGAGCTGTTAGATTAGCTTGTCAGAGAGAGCGTGAGTCAGAGAGCCAAAGAAAGAAGGAGAAAAGAGAAAGAATAGAGAGAGAGCGAGAAAAGAGAGAGCCAGAATAAGAGAGAGAGCGGGAAAGAGTGAGAGAGAGCAAGAGTTTGAGCAGGAGGCGGTTTGACATTGTTGTGTGAGCCGCCGGTTTGATAGTATGGCTGAGAGAAGTGAACTGGCTTTATTACATTACAGTCTGAGTCCCGTCTGCTCTCGGCTGCTCATCAGTCTTCATGATCAGATCTGTGTATTCATAAATCATTCTGAATAGCTCCCTGCGCTCATGGCTGATATTCATTATGAAGATGGATTGCAAAAAAGCTCAAGCCAACTTTTCTGACAGTGAGAGAATTTTAACATCACACAAGATCAGGTGAAACTTCTACAAGCCATACAGGAGTTCAAAGACAGGAACCCGGTATCTAAACACAGCTCTCAAATCAGACACGCGCTTGCTGTGTTCTTCTGTACTGAAAACGAACAAGCGATAATTTATGTGCGCATGTGCGCAGGGTCACCTTATAGGCCATGATAAGCATGTGCACCACGCCCGGCGCTCCGTGGCACCAGTGCACCAGCCTGTCCGACTCATTGCTGAGGGATGATGGGTAATTGCCTGAGCGGAATTTTTTGTGCCGAACATAATCTACACTCGGCCGCACCAGTTCAGTCAGGATCTCAGCATTCACCTTCGCAGAGGGCTGCAGAGAGAGACACGGAGAGAGAGACGGGGGGAGAGAGAGAGACGGGGGGGGGGGGAGAGAGAGAGACGGGGGGAGAGAGAGAGACGGGGGGGGGGGAGAGAGAGAGAGAGAGAGAGAACCCATCACAAACCACACAAAAGCAAATCTAAATATCCCATCCCAGTTTATTTATATATACCATTACCATACAAAAAATGCACTTCAATGTGCTTTACAGGAATAGAATACAAATATTGATCAATCAGGAGAGCCTAAAATAGTAGGAAGTAAAAAGAAATAAAAGAATTCATAGAACATCAATGAAAAGTATGATAGAGGTGCATATAATAAAGGTCAGTGGGTGTTAAAGATGGGCTTCAGCAAAGGATCAACCACTGAAATTCCATTTCCACACACAGAATAAATATTGCATATAGAGTTGTTTGTAGAAAATTGTGATTATTATGATCTACAGTATGAATGCACTGAATATGTGAATGAGACACAGGAATGAACTAAGCTCCATGCATTTAACCCACTCTAGTCAGCTCCATTCAATCCTTAACACCTTACAAGAAGAAATACGGTTTATTTAATAGCATGTCTGTTATAGTTATGCCTGCATTCTTAGAACAGTAATATAGAACTGTTAATTTAGAACAGTAATAAATACGTCTATACTAGCTTCACTTTGTTGATGGTAAATGACCAAACAGTATTTTCTGACAGGTTACAATGTTCTAAGCCTAGGGCCATGTTATTCCTCATTCAGGGTAAAATCAAGCAAATGTGTGAGGAACATACAAAACAATAGGTGGAGAAATTACAGGAGCACATTTTGGTTTTGAGAGGCTTCCATTACCAGTAACCGCAGTTACATGAAAGCTCAAGTTTTGAGTAGATGCTGAAGAAATGTTTACCATCAGAACAACACTGTTAAAACCCTCAGCACTCAAAATGGACATGGTGGACAAGAGGCTGTGTAAAATATGCCAGAAAATATGCAATAACATTGTTACTGTTTCACAAACTACATTTTCTGAGCTTTCGTAGGATGCTTTGGTGCAGGCATATAGTCTCAACCTTGACTCCATTACTATAGCCTTTTAAAATGCAGGAAGGACTAAGTACAGTTCATCCCATCCCTGAGACAGCATGGCTAGTAATAGACAAGCATAAACGAGTGAGTTTTGGTGGACTTTCTAATTACCTGCCTATGTTTACGTATTAGATTCACATGATCATTTACTGAAATGGCTTTGAGAGTGTTTGCACACACAACAGACGCATGAAAAGTGGGATGTGAAGATTTTGCTGCTATGAAATGCAACAGATCTATTTAGAAGCGAACTGATTTTCCTCCCATTTCTGCTCAATTCAGTAACTCTAGCTCCCACCGGTAACTCCAGTCTGGGGCCTGAAACAGACGAGAATGTGGCCGACTGCCTCCTCAGAGACAACAAAGACACAGCTGCTGTTCCACCCCAAATCTCCAGCTTTCTGATATAGTGCTGCACTGCTTAGGGCTTTTACTGCAGTGTTTCCCATACATTGATTTATTTGTGGAGGCCCAGCACAATATCAACATTGACTGCTGCACATTGATTTTTTTTTACTATTTAAAATGGGTAAAATCCTATTTCCTTGTAGAGCTGTGTGCAGCGCATCGATTCGCTCAGCCCCTCCTCGCCCCACTCTCTCTCTAAAACACTGACAACACACCAGTCTGTGAATAATGCCTTCCCTCTGTACACACACAATCAAAACATGATCATGCACGGCAGGAAGGACTGCGTTTGGTCCAGAAAGATGGACGGTTAAATTAGTCTGCAGTTCATGAGTGGTTAGAATGCACAAATATGACGCATTCCAGTTAACTCTACGAAGGCAAACTATATTTTTATCTATATTATCAGCTCCAACTCCAGAGACTTAATAGCGTCTGCCTGAGCAAGTGGAGATTGTTAGTATTAATTCTTTAACTCTGAACGTTCGCTCTCTCAGTCCAAATGAATATTGAAAGTATTTCCCAAAGGACTCCTCCTGAGAATAGGAATCTTTATAATAGAAAACCTTTTAAATCGACCACAGAGGACTGCACAGTCACAGACACAAAGACGAGAACAATAAAATAATAATATAAAACCTAAATAAACACTGTATAGTGCATTTTGTACAGAGTATTTCAGAAAATTGTATATACATGTATAAAGATTGTACATATATACACAATCTGTTCTATATACACACACAAAATGCTATGGTCAGTAAGAGAGGTGTATACAGAAATAATACAACTAGTTCAGTAGTTTACACAAATAGTGGTTTTGTATTGTAATCTATCCCAAATCCATTATTGTATGTAATGACATAAGCAGTGGTAATACTATTGTATAGGTAGTGATAATGCATGTAAGATTCTTGCACATAAGGGGATGGAAAGGGAGGTGTTATCCTTAGGCCTCTACCTTAGGTGTCTAAGACTGAGTAGCACCAGACCTCCATATTACCCACCCTCGTCACCCATTCATGTCTCCACCCTCCCCTCATTCAGCCCTTCCTTATGAACCAAATTATTCTGTCTCTACCCACTCCTAGACTCCAAACAGTGCTGCACATCTCCCCCCATGAGCTACCACCGGAAATGAAATTGAAAACTGTGGGTGCAAAATTCAGGTAAAGGGTTAAAGGGCACATTTGGCTGAAAGTCTCATCCATAGTGACTTACAATCATTAGCTACAGGGACAGTCCCACTGGACCACCAGAAGCTTAAGCATCACAATGGTGTAAAGTATGGGTTTGGACCTGCGACTTTGTAGTCATCGGGTTCACAGGCAAGTGTTACCCCCCGAGAACTGATAATTGATTTTACACAGGGAAAAGGGTCTTTTTAAGCTAACTGCTGGTACCCACTGAAGAATCCCACTGACCCAGACAAGGTACTGCTGTGAGCAGCCAGAAGTGTGAGGAAAGCAACAGGGAACCTTTACTGGCTTACTAACACTCTCTCAAGACATACAGCATAGAAACGCTGCCTTGACTCGGCTGCTGCAATTACAGCTACAGGTAGTACTGCGGACATCAGTGCAAGTCATCATTACCAATTCATGAGAACAGTTTTATCATTTTTTGCTTTAATCAAGTAATCATGACAGCCTTAGATAAAACATCAGCCCAGGCCATTATTAAAGGCTGTGAACATTTATTTCATGAATAATGTTGATCAGTAATAAGAGCAGGTTTTAGAGGCAAGCCTCTATACTATTGATGGTGCTGTCAGTAGCACTCACTGCGCTCCTAATCCCTGAACAGCTGCTTTAATGCTGCAAATACAGCAGCTGCTGAAATATTGCTCTGCGCTGCATCTGCTGCTGCCAGGACCGTCCGCCTGGTCCTGCGACTGCTGCTTTAGGCACTAGTTTCTGCCTCTCTGCCACTTCGCTGGAGCTCCACTCAAATCGTTTCTGTTTGGGTTTCAGCTGAATAAGCGAAGAGGCCAAACCTTATACAACCGTACACACACATACACACCCCATCCCATTATAAAGGCAGCACAGTACAGTGCACACTTCCATTATAAAGACAGTACGGCATCACTGGAGCGTGTCCTTCTGCGTCATCATGACGCACAGCTCCATCTCCTTAGCAACCACAAGTGAGCCACACCCAATCACTGAGGCTTGTGTAGGTGTGTGTGTGTGTGTGGTGTCTATTGCACTTTATGTTTAGAGGGAGTCAATGGGGCCTATCCCAAGCATAACAATGTAGCCCTTTATCAATCATTCATCTCTGTCTTTGGACACAGTCCAGGGCAGTTCATTTTCGAGGCGTTATTTGTGCACTAGCGTGTTCAGGGAAGTTAAACGTAAGCTGCCTTTACAATTCACCAGTGTTGGCAAAAGCTGAAGGAGCTGAAATTATTCTATAGGTGAGTAAGGAGAGCTTATTGATTACTGGGTGCAGGGAATGCAGGATTGTCCCAGGTGAGATGGATGGCCGAGAGGGCGATGGAGAAAAAGAAAACAAAAATCAAATTAAGCCCAATCTTCATGACATTCATAGATATACTAGGGATGGCAAACAATTGTTTCATCATTTCCCCCAAAAAAAGCATTGCATTGTTACAGCTATACCAATCAGTGAACTAAGCTTCATCAGAATATATGATTTAAAAATAAAATCAAGAGCTTTGCATGACCTGAAACATGGAACATTATTTCCACACAGTTTCCAACATTCATCATTGATAAATGAGACCAATATACTGGGCTTGTCGATTGCAAGATCCAGCTCCTTTGTGTCAGGCTAGAAAAAACACTTTAATTGCATTAATTAATTCATAATTTAGCATGACTTAATTATATACACACAAAAACAAATTCCAAAAAAATGAAACGTTCGTCTTCAGCGCAAACATAGCACAGTACCAGAATAACACACACATCTGCACCCCCACAACACACACTTTACAACAGCACATTTAATTCACACATCCCTTCATTATGTTTTCACCTTCTTGCACAACAGCACACACATACACACACACACGCAGTAATTATATGATCTGCCTGCCAATTAATGTCCCAATCCAGTTTGCTGCCACCCTCACTGCACTGCACTGCACAGAGCCACTGATACAGCTCAAGAATGGCCGCACATTACAAAAGGGGCAGCTCTTGTAAAAAAAAATAAAATAAAGAGGCCCCAAGATCCAGGCTAGGAATGGCCTGAGGTCAGAGTGTTACATTTGTGTTACTGAATAAGTCATTTTACATGCACATACACAAGCCCAGAGAGGAACTACATTGCAACAGACAAGAGCAACTACAGTATTCCTTTTTCCTGCTTATTAAAACAGGGTTGAATAGAGCTAGGAAAATGCCCTTGGTCAAGAGTGCATGTGCAGTAATCTTCTAGAGAAATCCATTAGAGAGAGGGATTAGTTCTCAGTGGGAGAAGTAGGAATATAGGATGATGCATAAATCTGAGAATTCTAAGAGAATGGTCCACACAACTCTTTTAAAATGTTAAAGATGGCTTATACAGAGTTTTGCTAAAACTCTGAAAGCCAGTATTCGTGAGATTACATGATACGCGTAAAGTGTCCATTTGTCAGGTGTGATCACACCACAGCATACAGTGTGAAGAGCACAAAATTCGTTGTCTGAATTTAACCCATTCACCAAGTGAAGCAGCAGGCAGCACAGCGCCTGGGAAGAAGTGTGGGGACGATACCATGTTCAAGGGTACCTCAGTGGTGCCTCTAGCAGTCCTGGGATCTGACCCCACGACCTTCTGATTGTAGGGCCCCAAACTGCTGCCCACAGACTCGAGCCCCGGTCGTTAGGTTGAGAGTCCGGTTCTCTACCCACTGTGCTTTTGTGGGAAGACTTCTCAACCTCTCATGACAAACAACAAAAACCTACATAAACATTTTAATAGACACCATCATTTACTGAGGCAAAATAAAATCAAAACTGAGTAAAGCAGCCATTAGGACAACTAATTCTTATCAGAAGAAGTCTTGTAAAGGTTCATTCTCATGAAGGACGAATAGTGGCCCTCAGTAAAGTGTTACAAGATTAAAATGACCCTGGGCAAGAAAGAGAAGTCTTTTGGTTAATACTTACTAACACTTCCTGATGCCTTATTAGCTGGTGAGTTGGTAATTTAGGTCTGATGTCATCCTGGCTGTCAAAATGTCATGATTGAAGATAATATTAAAGGAAAATGCCAACTGGAATTCAAACGATGAAGTTAATCAGTTAATTACAGCAGTACTTCAGGGACCAAGTGACCTTTCCTCCAATAGACTCTTTAATTAAAAAAAAAATAATAATAATAAAAAAAAGATTTGTTCAAGCCATATGCTGCATTTTGTGACAACATATTTAAAGAAACAGGGGAAAAAAAATGTTTCCGCAAGTCACTCTGGGCTCCAGGCCAAAACAGTGAGGCTCAGCAGTCTCTTATGAAAATGTAAGTTTAATATATTAAAAGTTGTCCATAAATTATTCAGCAGCTCCAGGGGTTCTCCAATCAATCTGGAATATGACTTGTGGCATGTCTAACCCATTTGCAAAACCTACAAACCATAAAAGCGTGGCTATAAATAGACGATGGGGGAAATAAATAACAACAAACTGTAATTCATACAGCACTCTGAATTAAACCTGCATGTAGACTTGCTTAGTGGGCAATAATAGAATGGAAAAGGGTTTGCCAATCCAGTGCTTAGCAACCCTCAGATGGTTCAATTTTTTATTGCTCAATCCCTGCATTTGAACCAAACAAATTAGTACCTGCTGGGGTTGTGCTGGGGACGTTCAGACCGAGCTGTGCACTGTGTCTTTGGATTGCATTGGAAATATCAAAACAGAATACTCAATGAGGATGTTTAGAACATATAGGTTGAATTTTGCATTACATAAGTAAACACAAGAGTACTGCAGTATTCATTTGAAAGTAGTATTGCATGAGATAGAGGGGGTAGAGAAAAAGGGGTAAGAGAGAGAGGGGGAGAGGGAGGGAGAGAGAGAGAGGGAGAGAGAGGGAGAGGGACGGGGAGGGGGAGAGAGAGAGAGAGAACTCTCTCTGTGTGCACACAAATGCACAGCTGTGAAAATTACACGTAAACAACTAATCAGTGTACAACTGTAGGGGAAAAACAGTATATAGTGCATAACTAGTGATTTGTATGGGTGGCAACTTCATGACTCATTAAGCATACTACAGCATACTACATGTACAACAGAATGTTCAGTTATTTGTAGCTTAAATGCTGCTTTATAAAACTGAAATTAAACAATGAATAAACAATTGAATTCCATGAACAAACAACGAATTGCGAATGAAAGAGATGATATACAAAGTGCTGAATGGTTTAGGTATGTATGAATGAGGTATATTACAAGTAAAATAAATTGTTTCAAGGGTCATTTTTTCCAATATTTAACTGTGTACACAATCAGAATGTGACTTGGGGTTTTAATGCAAAGTTTATCATTTTTTTCACATCAACACAAGAACATTAATGGGACACTCCAGTCTAACTGCATTAATGACAGGCTCATGTTGTACTGCAATTTCCCAATCAATCTCTGATTGAGGCTCAGACCACCAGAAGAGCAGCCTCTTGTGGCTATTAATCACTTCACTGGTGCAATTAAATGCTAAAGTTCAGTTTGATACGCACGCACGCACACACGCACGCACGCACTTCATTACAGAAGTAGGGCAGTCCTGAACTTAAAAGGGTAAGTGATACTCAGATCTTACCTTGGAGGATCTTTTTGTGCAAGCATTTCTCATTCTTAATCAGCTTCTAATTAACAGCTTTGTAAAAAGGGACAAGTCAATGCAGTTGGATGATTTAATTAGTAACAAAACACCCATGCCAAGCACAAGTGAGAGCTGAGTGTGTCAAAATCTGGCATCAGTGAACCGCAAGCGGGCCCCTCACCTGCATCAGCATGTAGTAGATGCCAGCTAGTCCATGCGCTGCTCCCACATACTGCTTCTTATGCCACTCATAAAGCAGCGGACAGCGCTCGGCCTTCTTCTCTTCTTTCGACAAGTTCTTCCCTGACTCCAGAATGGCCGTCACCACCTTGGAGCAAAAGAACATGAAATAAACGAGATATATAAGGCAACTGCAAGTGTAAACAAAGTGACATCGCATACCATCCATCACAGTCTTACTGCTGTCTGTACTGTCATGAAAAGGTAACCCTTCAAACATTGGTGAAGTGACTGAACTAAGACTGAAGTGCAGATATATTACACTGCTCTAACTGCTAATTGGAAGCACAGCTTGTAGGTCATTAGCCTACAAACCCGTGTGCATCATTCACCCAAAACGGAAGCACTGAAATGAAAATTTACCCGGTACTTTCCAACTGGTACAAATTTATGTGCATTTTAGAGAATGTGGGAATCAGTTGGGCTGATTTTTGACAAGTGGTGGGGTTGTATGAACATAATAGTAGATTTATGGATGAAAGTAGTGGAGATGATACGGCTGTCTGCAAAAAAGTGAATACTCCAGCATCACAGCACACAGTGTGAACAATATCAAATTCTCATCTACATTTAACCCATTCACCAAGTGAAACAGCAGACAGGCAGGAACACAGCATCCGGGGAGCAGCGTATGTGGAAAAAGTGGTGGGGACACGGCTGCACTGTCGCCAGCATAAATAATGCCTACATTAGACAGCAAATTGGATGCAATGATTAAGTAAAGGCAGTAAGTTACTGTCACTACTACCCTGACTACTACTGTTAATGGTGGGGGACATGGAAATTTAACCCCGACACAAAGTGCTAATGAATAAATCAGTAGCAAACTTGCTGAGGAACTAGGGGCATGAAAAGGCTTTTCTGCCAAAGATACAGACAATGTCTTCTCAGTAGGCTGTGATATGACCCAATCTGATGCAATCATACAGAAAGAACAAAATTAGCCACTTGTAAGTTTGTTCACTGTTGGCTGGTCATGCACTGGCTTGGCACAGTGTGAGAACTTGAGGAAAGAGCCAAAACCCTGAGCGTTGGCACTGCATCGAGAACTGCCCAGTTTAAGTTCATAACAACCGGGGTGGGCAATACAGCAAAAAAAACAAACAAAAAACAACATGATACTTCACAAACTTTTCACGACACAAAGTCTGTTTTATAATCAGAGACGTAGCGGTCATGGAATTGGCAGATAACTATTTTTAGTAAACACTGTATAGTGTAAATGAAATCTTGTTTACACCATAAGTAAGATTGCCTTCTGAGTATATTAGGGTCATGCATGATGACCACATTTTAATACAGGTGTGGCAACAGCATTCATGTACAGTGTGCTCCTGTCTGGCTCATGTAATTTGTCATAAAATTACAACACACTGCAAGTAAACCAACAATAAAAAATTAAATAACTAATTAATTAAACCATATTTTTGCATGATTCCGATTATACTTCCCAACAATATTTA
>JBBPDE010000006.1:6653129-6663643 GCA_037974605.1 Nannopetersius ansorgii
CCTTATAAATAGGAACATAAAATAAGTAAACATACAAAAAAGTCTATAATTTGAGGATGGTGCACTTTTTCTTTACATCCAGCATGCAAGGTATTTTAAAAATAGTCAAAATAAAAGAATAGAAGTGCTATTTATCCTGGAGATATCAATAGTAATTTAAATTTAAAGACTAAAAATACTCCATTACCATTATTAAAAATGTCTAATATTAAAATAATGGTAATTGTTTCATTATCCTGGCATAAACTGATCTACACCCAACTGTTTCCTGGTATAAATATGAACACTCAAAGGACCACTTGAACATATGAGTGGCAATTTTCTCTACAAAATGGTTCTTTTGTCTATGATTGAACACCTATGAGTGGTTCTTTAATGAACAATGGATCTGAATAGTAGTGAAATAAGTTCCACCATTGTTACAAGTCAAAGAACCATTTAGGGACTATATAGAACCATTTTTGTTAAGAGTGCATATCTGTAAAATAGAAAATAAGCTTTCTAAACAGGTAGAGGTAAATGCTTCCCAGTTTAATGGATATGCTGTATGAAAAACGTGAGGACGGAGCTGCATCCAGGTAGGAGAAAGAGCAGGAGGCCTTGAAGAGCAGATAGGTAGTGTCAAGAGGGCAAGGCTGACTCAAGTGGTGCAGTGCAGATACCGGGCACTACAGAGATTTACAACACCTTCATATAGGGAGACAGAGAAGCCTGTCGCGTATCACCCACACACAAACATACAGATACGTGGACACGTGACACACGCTCAGAGGAGTCCTTCGTAGTGTCTGTATGAGCTAAAGAAATGGTTTGATTATGGCTGGCAGACTCGCCTGCACAACTAGTCCAGCACTGAGTGTGTGTAAATGAGTCACACCAGGAAAACGGGCAGCACGGTCTAACAGGAACAGCATGGCAATGATCTTCACCTAAAACTGTTTTAATGCTTCTTGGTCAAGCCAATATTACCCCTACAAATTGCATATTTGTCTAAATAAATTAAAAGTTATGTTCACAGCAATAATATTTTTTTGTAAGACAAAATCAAAGTTTTTCTTCCCAGAAGCCTTCAGTCTGTCACGCATTTAAATAACACAACGATACCATTAAAGTGGTCTTAAAAAAGTCTGATTGTTCTACAACGGAGCAGTGTTATGCAGCGTTAAGTCTCAGTTTAATGGCTGTAATAAGGAAGGAATACAAAGAAAGCAGACAGTTCTCTGCTACACCACTGTTACACCAATGATATGCTTGTAAACAAAAAGCCAATGACCAATTTTGTCTGGCGCGGAAAATATCTGCTGTCACGTCTTGGCAAATAGTCCATTACAACTGTGAAACGAAGGCGTCTCAGATCCGTTTTCCAATACTTCCTCTCAGTAAAGAGAAAGCAGGGACTGTTCGAAACGCTCATCATGCTATCGGTCATAGTGAAACCGCGCTGCCTGGCTGAAGATGAACCAGCAGTTCGGAGGAGAGCAACTTAATTAACATCTGTTAAGCATTCACACGCAGACAGTGTCTCCTGCAGGGATCAGGCTGAGACGGCTAAGGAAAAGAGTCAGGAGCCAAAATGTAGCCTTTAGTCTTCCCCCGTTCTATTAAAAGGTGAGGAAATTTCTGTTCCAGGTGTCCTGCAGTACTCAATAACCACCGCAAACAGCTCAATCAAGGATGAACCAGAAGATGGGGCAAAATGTTCGGCAAAATAATCGGAGAAAGTAAATCTTTGTGTGCATGTTATAGGTACCATCAGCACTCAGAACACTGACTAAAAACAATCAATTAAAAAGAGAATTTTTCCCAGAGTGCTGTACATGTCCAAGGTTTCAGCTAAATAGCTTACAAGTTTGAGCACTGACGATGCTGGGAGTCCAAGAAGCATAATTGGCACAGCTTAATTGGATGTAGTGTAGGAATAGGTGACACGGCTAAAATGTTTCTCATTTTTCTAATATCTATTATGTTGGAATGAATGTGTCAATGGTGCCACATTAAAACCAACAAATGATTCACACTGCACTGCACAAAATACTATTAAACACGGCTAACAATGCTCTTTTGAAATGAGTTGGTTAGTGTACTTTCACAATATACTCTGAAAAATACATTGATCTGATGTATTGTGGAGTCATTTATCACAATAACAAATTTGACGATCACCACTAAATAGAAACAATTACGGTACTTAGAGGTTTAAAGAACAAATTTACACTGCTTGGGAACTGTCTTCTGACTTATCAAACCAAATAAAAAATGAATTGCAGACAAATCTCAGTTGAACCACCAATTGTAAATATTGTGATTAGATTTTTGACATGTCTTAAAGCCCTAGCTCTCATACTGGAATAAAAAAAGAACAGATATCACAAGGCTCTGGTGGAAAAAGTCCTGGTTGATTTCCATTTGTTACTTTTTGCTCATGCTGAATCTAGACTGATACTAGTTGGGTGACAAAATGGGTCTGAGGAATATGGCCGCACAATCTAATGTATAGATTGGAAATCTGCTCATTACAGCAACTACATAAACATGGGTTGTAAATCCAGAACAAATGGACAGCAGGAGTCAAAAACAATTACATTGATTTAAAGCGGTGCATCATGATCTGGCTAACTGTGCCCTTGCTAAAAGAATTTCTTCATTTCCTCAAAAGCTTCAGCTGTGAGGGTACTTCAGCAGCCAGGTGTTGACCCCTTACCTTGTGTTCCTACGATCTCCATGTGCAGGTGGGCCAGGCCGCTGGCGGTGGACAGAGACAGCTTGATCATGCCCTCCACAGTCACTGTGTACCTGTTCAGGTAATCAAACAGGGAGCCGTGCTCGTGGTAGTCTGACACCAGCCACAGCTGGGTCCAAGTTCCATTATCTAAGAGAGGAACAGTGGGAGGGAGAGGGAGAGATTAATGGACAGAGTAAATAACACCCATGCTCACAGCCATGAAACTCCAGATGGCTAGTGTGATCTCAGAGCAGCTGGGCTGACTCTTAGCACTGCCCTGGCCCTACATAAACACACTTGTTCTCTACCCTACACACACACGCGCACACACACACGTACAAACTTTCCAACAAATCACAAATACAATAACTGGCAAGTATCGCTGTAAACACTGCCCTCCGTTTCTTGCAAAGCCATACTCCTCTAAGCCTCCTAGGCCCAATCACACAGAAGTACAACTTCTGGGGTCTATAAACTTTCCAAGCAGATCTAATATGCAAACTCAGGGCTGAGTTGGGGGAAAAAAACCCTTCTTGCTCAGTTTACTCTGTCAGAAGCTAAACAAGAACTACTACCAGAATTCTGTATTTGGAGCTCAGGGAATGAGAAAGATAAAGTGGCAGCACAACGGAAAGCAAAGTAGAGTTGTGATTCAAGGACACAACAGAGAAACTTTATCACAACAGATGTGACTTCCTTTAAAAGTTTGAAAAAAAAAAGTAAGCTAAAGGAGTTTATAGAGCCTTTCAGATCAAGGTCTCAGTTGCATATAGATGCTTTTCAAAGCAGCACCACTAGGATGGATCCCATCAAAGGTCAGCTTTGATTTTGCAACAACAGTTTCATTATCAAAAGACCTTTGCTTGTGTCCATGTCTTTAGTCACTCTGACAAAAAGCGGCAGCGCTGTCTTTACAGCCTCAGTTAGGGGTGTCTGCGCCACAGGGCTGACCTTTGTTGTCGGCGGCAATGAATCCAAGGATGTTCTCGTGGCGAAGCATGACAGTCTGGTAGATCTCAGCTTCGCGGAACCAGGAGCGCTCCTCGCGGGAGGAGAAGATCTTCACTGCTACCTCCTCTCCTCTCCACTTCCCTCGCCAAACCTCCCCAAAGCGACCCTTCCCTATACTCTCCTGCAGGATGATGGTCCTGGCAATGGTTCTCTGCACCAGCAAGGGAAGACCTGAGAGAGAAGTGAGGGACAGAGAAGTGAGGGAAGGAGAGAGAAAGAGAGAGAGAGAGACAGACAGAGAGAGACAGAGAAATAGAGAGAGAGACAGAGAGAGAGAGAGAGAAAGAGAGACAGAGAGAGAGACAGACAGAGACAGAGAGAGAGACAGACAGAGAGAGACAGACAGAGAGACACAGAGAGAGAGAGAGAGAAAAGAGAGGGGGGTGAGAGAGAGAGAGAGATTATGTTAAGTTAATGTAAAAGGTACAGAAATGCGACAGCAATATCTTTCTGAAGCTAAAGAGGGAACTGAAATTCAGCGTTTCAGTTAACCTTAAGAGTAAAACTACAATGGGAACATTTGCTCTGGTCTTCACAACGAGAACTGAATGAAAAGGTGATTGTATCGGTTGATATCCAGTTCATTCACACCTGGTAAATGAAAGCTTCTAAGAAATCAGGAGCTCAGAGTGAGAAGCTGCAGGGTATGAGTTAATCCACAGCACATCAGTACGACCAGGAGGCGATGATGAGACACCAGCTTGTTCAGAGTTAATCTAAAGGTTTACGGTCATGAAATGATTGCCCTATCTTATTAATCTGCCACAGTATATTGCGTTAATGACCAAGTCCTACACGGTACACCAGACACAGAAGTAATTACAATTATTATGGAAGCACCAAGTTAAATGTGGTTCTACACTTAAGCAGTTGTAGAAACTCTGATTTGTGAAACCTGGGCCATCCAACTGGTCACTGAAGGCTGAGGCACAGACAAAAAAGCTTTGGTTCCTGCAAGAAGCTAAGCTACAGAAGCTAACAGGCTACAGAGACTATGTCATCATTCACAATTTTAAAAAAAACAAAAAAAAAAAACAAAAAAAAGGGACAAAAAAAACTGCAACTACAACTTTTACTCAACTATGTGCATCTTCCAATCTTTGCAAATGCATTGGGACCCACTGGACAGCAACCACCACAAACAGCTAGCTGGATGAATGAATAAGCAGAATAAATAATTTTTCTTTAATTTTATAACATGAATAAGATACTGCTCTACTAAATCAACCTTCTACCTCTTACAGCACTTTGGTCAGAAATGCTCGAATCACGATAAAATGATAATTGTTTTAATAATACATTATAATTATATACTTGCCGATATATGATCACGTTTTCATCTTCCATGTACAAAATATATAAAATGCACAAAAAGATTTGGCCCCAATTTCTGCATATACAAATATATATACACACAATCAAACAAAAACATTTTAAAACAGAATACCAGCATCTCAAACAATGTGCTGAAATGAAGTACAATAAATATCAATACTGATCTGAATTGGTTTAAAGAAACAGCAGGAGGAGAAAGAAGGGATGAGGAATAAAGGAATGAGCAGGCATCACCTCTGAAACAGACAGAAAGAAATGTGACCTCCGTGACCACATGAGAAATGCAGGCTGCCTGGTAAATTAAGGCTGGGCAAGGTCTTTTGAACGCTCCTGGTATGGCAGTAGAAACAGAAAGGCAGGCCATTAAGAGGCAAATGGAGCATGCTGTCCACATATGCAGTATGGAACCACATCAATTGAGCAGACAGGGTTATAACACGATCCAATCAATGCTCAGCCAGCACCCACTGGTCAGCTAAGAGCTAAAAGCTACCGCAAATACCTCACACAAGAGCAGCGAGTTCAGTGAGTAGCGTGAATCAGTGTGCTTTGGTACAAGGGTAATTTTTCCCAAAAATTGTGCATCAGCAGTCAACTTTTACTTCTAGTTTATATTTTATTTATATGTGTATTCTAGTTATCTTTTTGTAAATTCTGGAGACTCGCTGTCTCCTCTTACTGCACACATGTTTATAGCAGAGGTGAATATGTTTACTTTGACCATAACCTTAGACCAGGCAGGGAAACGCAGTATATGAGCATGTAACTAACTGCGTGTGTAACTGCAGTAACATAACACTCTTTCAGATTATATTATAGAGTTTGTCAGTCATTTTGCTGTATCTGCATGTAACAGGGTAATTTCATAATTAAATCATTACAGTTTTCTGATTATAATATAAAAACAATACAATTAGTTTACTGTCTGCAGACTTGTGCCTGAACTTTTTCCCCATGTAAAGAACTGCTGAAATTATGGCTGACTTAAAGGTTTATTGCATAAAATAATGTCTCCCCTAAAACATTCAAAAGTCAGTCTCACGGAGCACCACACCTTTCACAAATATCACAACTTTATCCTCAAACATCCCCACGCTTTTGTTAGCAACAACTGTGACTTCCGAAGGTTGGGTTCCAATTGTAAGGCTACACCAAAACGCATCTTGGTGATCCTGTCAAGCTTTTAGAGGTCCAGACACACAAAGCAAGAATTGAGCACCCTCAAGTTTCGCCCAGAATCAAACTACTTCGGCCTCAAGTTCAAATTGAAGCGAGCACTCGGCCGGCAAGCGCTTCTGTCGAGAGCATTCAGAGTGGAATTGCAAAGAAGCAGCACTGAGAACAGCATCTCCTTTTCACTCCTTTCATCTTTCCTGCGAGTCCTGTAATCACGACCATGCGGCCGGAGTGAGAGAATGACACAGAACATGTGAGGTGTCTGGGTGGGTCAGAAAGGATGAAAAGGCAAGAACTGTAGATGGAAGACTAGGGTGCAATGAGGTGGCCAATGGAGCGTGCTGTAAATCGTCTGGAGGTTTTGCCCTGTCAGACAGGCAGTGACGGCTCTAGCAAAAGAGGAAGAGCAAGGACAGCCTTCAGAAGCCTGCGGCATTATCATAATGACCGATGTGACTGAGCTTTATGAACTCCTTAGACAGAGAGAAACATAGAAATGTTCCTGGCATTGCAGGTCAAGTCTGCATCTTAGAAAACACCAGTAATCCACAGACGAATGTACAGGACGGCTGAAAGCAGCGAGTTATTTCATCATCCGAAGGAAGTTTTCTAATTGACCTGGCCATGGTGGCACAAAGGAGAGTGTGCTCTCCAGAGTCAGGCAAAACAGACAAACACACAAAACCTGAAAAGTGAATGGATTTCTCAGTGCTGTGTGAATCTGACTCATATCGTAGTGAATATGACGGCCCACTGCAGGGTAATGGTTTGTTTGGAGAGGTTAATTGCACATTGTGCTTGTTCTCACCTGTCTGAAGAAAAAAGGCTACGATGCTAGTTCTCACCTGTCTGGATGAGAAAGGCTACAATACCCTGCTAATGGGCTCGCAGGGGAGATCAACAACGAAAAAGTTTCAGGAAGTTATCTGTTTTTTCAAACTCACTACCACCCTGAGTTAACAAACAGCACTGGTCTACACAAACACTGCCGATATTGTTATCATTATTAATTATTAATTATTATTATTATTATTAAAAGTATTACTATTAGTAATTATATTCATTATTTTATGTTACTGTACATACAATATAGATTTGAAATGAAACTAGACAAAAGGTATTATTTTATATTTTAAGAATTGGGGTAAACAAAAACTGAATAATGTATAAACTGATGTATAACGTACTGCAATCCATTCTGTGGTTTTTTCCACCTCAAAACTTAACACATTTGATTGAAGTGAAAATACAGAGAGGCCTGCTTTAATATACAATTACTGTTTCTTTTTGGCCTTATTTAACTAAACAAAATGTGCCGTGTGCAAAAAGTTATATTTTATATTGAGCAGCTTTATTACTATGCTAATAAATGGATACTGGGCCATTATAATAAAGGTTTGCTCCCTAAAGTGGACGTTTTAACCTCCTTATGAACTTTTATATACTATGTGAGGTCACAGAGTTAACCCAGTCTACAGCTTCATTTAATGCTCCATATTTTTGTTCCTTCTGAGGTTCCTTTTAATTGTGTGTGTCGCTCTGCAGCTCCAGCACATTAGCATTATTCCCATAAAGACCTGCTGGGTATTCTGTCACATAGGGCAAAACACTCACAAGAGAAAGAGATATGCAAACAAAACAATGAGGCAGGCTGTCAGGCATGCAGAGAGACAGAGAGGCGAGACAGGTATTTGCACATCTCAGCAGGTAATTACAGCAGGGCATAATCACTAAACAAAAAAGGTGGAGAACATGTAGCCACCGAGACGTTTCGCCTGAAAGAAAGACGATATAAAAGACACAACGAAAACTGCCAGACTGAACTAGGGATGGCAGCTGTATTTGAATATACAGATATCTGAACTCACCCAAGTGAATATTCAAATAAGAATAGTGTAGTTTGGTATCATCTTGTGTGGTGTGCAACTGATATTGCAATTTACATTCAGAATAATCAACAAAAAGTTACAAATTACAGCACCTTTAGCAGAAGTGGTTAATGTAAATTTCACATCACATTAGGATTTTCTGGGTAGTTTGTGGACACTGAGAGTCAGTTTCCACAAACACTTGATTGAAACCCACCAGAGCCTGACCCAGACGTGGTCATGTCGTAGATGAGGTCTTTGAGTGTGGTTCCCACGGTGATGAAGGGGTGGTCCATGGAGGGGTCCTCTTCATTAGGCACACGGTGGTGGATGACCGAGCGGCTGTGGCAAATGTAGAAGATGGTGACCAGCACAAAGCAGAGCACACACACGGGTCCAGCAATCACGGCCGCAAGGGCCACGGGCCCCAGGGAGGGAGTCTTTACTGTTGGCACTGAGAGAGAGAGAGAGAGAGAGAGAGAGAGAGAGAGCAAGAAAGACAGAAAGAGAAAGAAAGAAAAGGACGAAAAGAGAGAGAGAAGGTAAGTAAATGTAAATAGTGTAGCATTACTAACAGGGCTTTACATTCAGCACTGGAACTCGGGGATGGCACTTCAGAAGGAAAAATCATTGAAGCAAGTAAATAACAGTAATTGTGCTAAAAGCCAAAAGAATAACAAGTCACGGGATCCTCAGACTGTTCACTGTGAAAAACCAAAGAACCATTAATACCCATTAATGTGTGTTAACACAATGACTAAATATTTGAGTTCACAGTTCTGCAGAAGGTTTAGTCCATATCTGGCTTTCAGGACACAGATGAGTCACAGCCGGCTGTCTTCACTTGTCAATCTCCCTCTTAAGCTGCCTTACGTACAATTAGCACTGCCATGTGTTTATTTACGAAACAATGAGTAGACTGTCTAGACTCAGAGGCAGCGACCGTGGCATGTTCTCCGAGTCATCTCGCGTGGTCAGAGGCAGCCTGATGAGCAACAGTGGCGGCGACAGCTACACTGACTTGGTAGTCATATGATGGGCCATACTTCCTCAGAAAATTTCAAAACACAGTGTTCCAATGACATTTGCTTTTTATAACTACATGGCTATGTTCAAGGCTGCAGCACACTCATCTTCAAACTTCTACCAACTTCATAGCTAAACAAATCTACCTGATTGAACTTATTGCTTTATGTTCAACACAACAGCAGGCGAGGAGGACGATGGGCAAAATGACCACCTTTCTCTTTAGGGCTTTAAGAGCCTGTTCTCGCTTTGCTCTGAAGGCCTGCTGTAATGGCTCGTTGCTGTCTGCTGTGATTGAGGAGGAGATGCAGCTGGAGTTTGAGCACTGCAAGGCTGCAGAGTAGATTGATGGTGCGGCTATTTAAGAGCAAAACAGAGCATGAAAACATCTCTGCACCATGTGATCCAGGTAATAACTTAATAACACAGTTCCCACAGAAATTCACTGCCTGTTGTCACAGAATGAGGAAGGTGGAGGGAGAGTGGGGAAGTTAGTTAGAGGCTGTGTGTGTGTGTGTGTGTGTGTGTGTGTGTGTGTGTGTGTGTGTGTGTGTGTGTGTGTCTCCCCTCTGGGCACAGGCAGGCAGTTCAGTAAATGCTATATGTGACAAATGTCTGCGTTTTATTGGCTGCTTCCACCACAGGTGTGAGTCAGAAAGTAGGTTATAAATGTAAGGGATAAAAGGACCTTCCAGTGCATCAAAGTTGAACTTGTTCATAGATTTTCATGGCTTATTCTAGCTTGAATCAACATCCAGATAAAGCTGAATCAATTCAACGACGGAATCCATTTTGACTGTCTCAAAGCCTATTTTGAAAAAACCTTTAGAAACTGCCAGCTGAATAGGTTTTAACTGAATGCGACTGTTATATTACAGGTAAAAATATGTTTATCGTCTGACTATTACAGATAAAAAGGACATATCTGAACATTTTGGACAAATTCTTGTTTATATAATGTCACTGCAAGTGTACTTCAGGCCTGAGAAAGACTGTTTTTGCAAGAATGCTACAAGGCCGGAAGGCCCGTCATTCCTTTAACAGACACCTCCTTTAACTCCACCGCATCTTAGTCCTCGTAAAGTCAAACAAAGACAGCAGAGCAGTGACACAAGACACTCCTACTGTGGGCAAAAACCCAACCTATGCCTCTAAAAACTTAAGGCCAAATAAAATAAATAAAAAGAGTGATAATTATATGAAACGATAAAAGTAGGGGTGCACCGATCGATCGGCCAGTTATCGAAAACAGACGATTTTTGGCCTGATCAGCCGATCACTCACACGTATTGCCGATTTCAAACCAATTTTGCGCATGCGCTTTACTTGCAGCACAGACGCGCGCATTCAGTCTGTGTTCACGTGAGGCGTTTCTC
>JBBPDE010000006.1:6670610-6681292 GCA_037974605.1 Nannopetersius ansorgii
GTTGTATTTTTTGGGGGGGGTTTGTTTATGTATTACATTTTATTTATTTACATTTGTAAAAAAAAAAGCTTTATATTAAAGAAAATTTGATTTTTGTTTGTATTTGCCGTAGAGCTGCCACCATCATATGTCACTATTATAAAAGTAACCAGTAAACAGGGAAAGTAACTACCACGTTATATTCAAAAAGTTGAAACCCATTTTATTGGGTCATTGTTGTCGACTACATGCAGCAGCTCTAATTTTCTGTTGCCTGGGGACAAAAATCGGTATCGGAAAAATCGGTATCAGCCGATCACATTTCCAAAAAAATCGGTAATCAGAATCGGCGAAGAAAACTGCAATCAGTGCATCCCTAGATAAAAGCAACCCAAGACCGTGCAAAGTATGTAATTTTGGACAAATGCACGTAATGTTACCGATTCCTAGTAAGTCCAGTAGATATATTTGGCTAAAATAATTCCTCTCACAGACATGATTTAGCCAGTCACTGTACCTGAAACCACCATCACAGAATGTAATTAAAGCTAAACATTTGAAAGGTTTGAGGCAAAAATCGGCAGAACCTTAACAGCTTTCAATTCAATATAATCTGTTAAATTTGTATATCCGTAAAGACCATTTTGAAAACTATTGTGTCTTCAAACATTTGACAAGGAGTTTAAGGACACGTGTGAAGATCCGCTGCTTCTTGCGGTGTGATCTCACCTGGGAAATCATCGGGGTTAGGGTTCTTGTTGCACCAGTCAGTGTTGCAGCACATGGGGTAGATACCCGTGTCATCCTTGGTGGAGGGTGCGCAGACGAAGGGGCGGTCGCGGGGGAAGAGCTCGTTTTCCCTGAGACACCAGCTCTGCCGCGTGGTCTCTTTTGCAGACTTGGTGATGGACACGTAGCACAGGCCGTCCGTGGTGCATGTGGAGTTGGGGCAGCGGTGACAGTAACACTGTAAGGCTGCAAGAGAGGAGATGACAAGGAAGCCAGTTAACAGTCTTACAACCTCAAGACAGACTGGGTATGTGTGAGGGATAGGGGTCAAAAGCAAAAGGCATTTTTTGTTCATTAGGCCTGAATTTCTCAGCTAAAGTTAAACATTGCAGGTAAAGTTTTAAAAGGCAGTCCAATTATAAAAGAGTTTCATTAGAACGGACGTGCACAGACAGCACACTGGAAAACACGGACACGCCGTTTTAGCCAGCTAAGAAAATGATATGTAAAAATGTAACTATCTGGGTAATAAGCAGAGCTGGAAATATGATATTTATTGCAATGACTTGTCACAGTGTCAGTTTTTCTGCGCACATCAAGAATTGAGCACGAAGCACAAACAACTGCATGTTTACTGTCAATAGAGCCCAATTAGTTTAACAGAATTTATTGCAGTTCAGTTTGTGGAACAAAGGGAACAAAATATACTGTTTTTCCTCATAATTTTTCTGAACACTAATATTCTAATGAATACAATTCGCACTAATCAAACACTGATTTTATGCATGTCTTTTTTTCTATTTAACCATTTCTAATCCTCTCCCAGAGGAAGCCCAGTATTTGTGGTTATCCCTGCAGGTACAATTGTTTGACAGTCATCATCCAGTCCCAGGATTGGTTCATCAGTGCTTCACTGAGTTAAATCAGGGGTGCATGCGACTGAATTTGACAAATCCTTGTGATGGCTGTGGGATCTGAGGTCAAAATCTAATCAGTTCATTAGATATCAGTTCCCTCAATGGTGCGTCTCTTCCAGTCTGTACGTCTTCATAACTACAAGAAGTTCACCCCAAAAGCAATAGCAGTGGGTAGGATACTTGCCTCCAGACAAAGAGGTCATGGGTTTGAATCCTACCTTCAGCACACCACCACTGGGTCCCTGAGCAAGACCCTTAACCCCAAGTTGCTCCAGGGAGACTGTCCCCTGTAGTTAGGGAATGGAAGTCGCTTTGGATAAAAGCGTCTGATAAATGCCATAAATGTAAATGTAAACTGGCATCACTGTAATGAGAGAACCAGTGTTCGTCTCAATATTATGGCTTATTAGTGAAGATTTCCGTTTCACTGTAAACAATTTGAAACCATTTTATCTACACCCATGCACCATAGAGTCGGACTCTTCCGCCTCTGTCTGGAGTGAACTGTGTGACCTGCTCTCCCAAGCTCAATGCACTGATCCAATCACGCTGCAAGATGCATGGGATGCTGCTTTTCTGTATCAATGTGAATCTTGCAACCACTCGTTTCTACAAAACCGGTAGAAGGTTTTGTTCCGACAGTGATGAAATGCTGTGTTTACACTGGGATGGTAGATGGATGTGGGTTTTGAATGAAGCAGCAACAAAAAATTCTGCCAGTGACAGCATAACGTTCCATCAAGAGTTGAATTTTTCCACCAACCATGGCTGTAGGATAAATTGGAGGCTATTTGTTACGCTATGTGACAAACACTGGTGCTGAACTATCAGAGCTGACCATTAATGTACAACAAAACCCAAACTCTGCCAGACGTTTAAAATTATTTCTTATCATTAAAATAGTGGTTTACACCATTGACCCCTTGTGGAAAGAATACCATAGTAATCCTGGAAACGTTCACATGATGATCCAGTTCTGCTATGAAGCACAAAACTATGATTAAATTAACATCAGTATACAAACACAGCATCAGGGCCAGCATTACTTTGAGACTTTGACAACATAACTATGAGAATATATCATTTGAACCCATGTAAAGGACAAAGAAAAACTAATTAATGCTGTTTTCATTACAGAATTAAATATTTTCAATCTCAATTTCTCTGTATTCTTACCATCTGAACTCAGCAGTAATGGTTATTTTTCCTTCTCCTATAAAGTTACAGTTTCAGAGAGTGTTACAATATAGAGAGAGAGAGAGAGAGAGAGAGAGAGACAGAGAGAGACAGAGAGAGAACACAGAAAAAAAGAGAGAATGAGAGCAAGTCTGGCGACAAAGGAATGCAGGAGAGGGCGGGCTGAGTGCACTCAAAACCACAAGCTACAATAAAGTTAACGTGGCATATTTGAAGGTCTAGACAGGCTTCCAAATCCATGGTAAATACAGATCTCACAATATTACTTCCCCTAAAGGAGAAAAAGAGGAAGATCATTGAAATGCTCAAAATGAGAGTAGGGGACGAAGCCTAAGGAGGAACAGCCATCGGGAAGAAGCATCTGGTCCGATTAACCGGCTGACGTGTGTCAGGAGTCTGAGACGGCACGCAATAGAGAAACTTTCCATGGAAAAGAATCTAAATGCGGCTGTGATTCAAAAGTGGTCTGGCAAAATTACTCATGTACTGCAAGAAAAAAAGAAAAACAGTGGAGAGCGAAAGAGAAAAAATAAAAAGACATCAGGCTACCTCCCCCGAGAGGGTCTCTGTAATGGTCTCTAGTGAGCTGCTGCTTAGTTCAGCGCTTCGGGCGCCACACTGGGGTTGGCGAAAAGGTCTCGACTGTACAGAAGCAAATTAGCAACTGACTGGCAATTTAGCAACTGATTAGCCCGATTTCCAAGCAACTGTATCACCTTCCCCTTCTGACTCATCAAGGTGCTTTAAGCACTCTCCGGGGAGGTGAACATGTCTGACGTTCTAGACTACACAGTTACGCTGCAGAAGAATTTACAGTCAAGAAGAACAATAAAGGTCATAAAATGGGCTCTCACAAAAGTCATAGAAACAAAAGTAAAAACACGGTGTTAATGTACATTACTGTACTCAGAATTTGCGCTGTATAATTTTAAAATGTTTCTATTGGCCCATTCATGGGGTATTGTGACAATATACAGGGCAGCTGTTATGAAATGGTGTTAAAAAGGGAAGGGTTTTGTATGACAGCAACATTTAGCAGCCTTTTTTGGTTACTCTACAAGTTATATAACAATAATATTAGTCACAGTCTGGAGGCCTGTTTATGTTTGAGAATTGGAGGAACGTCTGTAACAGCAGTGCTTGTCTGAATGAAGGAAAGAAGCAGGCCCAGCTAATGGGCTGAGCCAGGAAATAACTGCAGCCGTCCAACAGCCATGGGAATCAATCTGCAGGTCTCCGCAACGCTCTCGTGTCAGACATGACA
The DNA here is from genome assembly GCA_037974605.1 of Nannopetersius ansorgii. NCBI lineage: Eukaryota > Metazoa > Chordata > Actinopteri > Characiformes > Alestidae > Nannopetersius > Nannopetersius ansorgii. The sequence continues at coordinate 6,674,697 of JBBPDE010000006.1, forward strand.
CAAGAGATGGAACGAGTCCCGTCCAACTGCGGGGAAACAGAAACACCCTGAGCAGCATAGTGGAGGAAACGGGCAGTAGAGTAGCTGGTTCAAGACAAGGTTCTAACAATAAACCAGAAGAGGAAAAATTAAACTGGTAGGAAATCTACCATAACCCAATATTAAAAATTTAAAATGAAAAAGGTGATTAAGAATTCATTTTTCTCGGTGAAAAACCATTAGGAAAAAAATTGTGATGTCTGTAAAGCTTCAAGGACTCTAGACCTCACCATCAGCATCTGTCTTCATCAATATTTGTCACTAAAGTAAAAGAAAACTAAAAGCAACTGCCTTTAATAATTATTTCAGATTTCACACATCCTCTTTTCTTTCAAACATTTATGTTTTCTTTTTAACCACAAGAACTGAAATGTGTTGAAGCACACTGCAAGACCGGAGGTGTGATGCCTCCAAGGGTTTCCATAACAACAGCCCCGGTGGCAGTTCAGAGGTGAGCACTGCTACTTCCTGTCCCGAGCCACAGACTCCTTCAAATACAAGTGACATTTCATGATAAAAAATAAAAGCAATGTATAGGACTGACACATACCGAAACATGACACGTACCGAAATCGTACATTTTACATGAATCGGCTTAGGCTGTGATCTGAATTCTATATAATATTTCTTTTAACATGGGGGCACTATGAACACTCAACTCAGTGAGAAAGGAAATCTACACCTGAACATCATAAATGCGCTTATTTTTACTGTCACACATTTCAAGCACATGGAAAAATGAAATGTTTGTCATAAAACAAAAATAAGTATATGATCAAAAATAATGTGAGGCCACCTGTCTGCTAATACACAAGACTGGCCTAAATTTTACAGGTTTAATATTTGTGGGTATTTCCAAACCAGTACTAATTCTGTTTGCCACTGCAATCCAAAATATATCCAGTTAGGGATAACACTATATATGCCATATGTTGTTATAGAACCAGTGATTGATTCTATAGCAACATATCGTCGCTGTCTGGCGGAAACCTCGTAACTCCACTTTTGGTCTTTGTTGTTTTTTTTTCATAAATCGATACTATTGGTCAGTCTCCACATGGGTCTGTAAAATTTAGAAATTATTAACCAATGAAAAGTGTTGAAAATAGCTTGGGATGTTTGATGACAGTATTCATTTATTTAAAATATAAATAGTTTTTTCAGTTTCCTGAAAAATAGCCATTTTGGACGTGTGAGGTTTCCGCCCGACAGCGACGATATGTGATTTTAACTCTAGTAAAATACAGCTTTCATTTGGTTTGGTTATTAGGGGTGTAACTTCATGAAACAATTTAAATCCAGTGTTTCTCTCCTCAATCGCAGCAAGAACTTAACCAGCCAATTGATCTCAGGACCAGAGAGGCTATGAGCCCCCAGTGTCACTATACTTACATACTTGACATAATAATCAATCCTCATACATTTTTTACTGAGTCATGATTTTTGCTGTTCGATAATTTAAAGTGCTGTGACATTAATTAATTCAACTCTTTAGCTTTAGTATCTGTGTGAAAAGCAGCAGTTTGTTGGTCCTGAGACGGACATGGATGCTCAAGCACTTCTAAACCAGATTTTTTTTATTTACCATTTATTAACAATCACTGCTCCCTTAAAATAATGGCTGACACTACAAGCATCTACCTAATATTGAGTAGGTCCCTCTCTTTCCCTTCCTTTCTATTTGTGTTAGTTTACAGGGGGTCCTCAGGTTACATGCGACATTTCGAGTTTATGACACTCACTCCCATAACGAGTTTGGTTGTGCAAAGCGCAGTATCTGCAGAATGTGCAAAATACCCAGAACACGCAGCAGCGCGGCGTAGGAGTGGGGAGTGATTTTTACGGATGTGCAAGCACATTACATTTATGTCATTTTCCTTTTCCTGTGGCTTTGTTGTGTTTTTATGTTCTAGATTATGATGCGAAAGGATCAGTAAATAATATAAGCTAGTGTGTGTTTTGACCAACACCAAATTTCAGGGGAACATCATGGTCGTAAGAATGGATCTGTGTCACAACTCTGAGACCCCCTGTAGTCACAAGAGGCAGCGCTGTACTGTTGTCTCACATTGTGAGTAAAATGCTCAAATACTCAAGAACACATTTTTCTGAAAGGTCTGTTTCATTGCAATTTTTGATGTTTCTTAATCAAGGTTTGCTGATTCAGAAAATCACATCAGTTCTTCCCTCCCATCAATGGTTCTAGAGAAAAACTAAATTATATGTATATTTTTCATTATAAGGTTGTTATAATGCTACCATTATTTTCATATTAGTCTCACTAATGCGTGTCTCAGGCTCCCGTTATCTACAACAAACAAACATATTATGCAAAATGTTATAAGTATAACAAAATGCCATGTCAGTCGAGCCAACAATGTTAGTTTTTTATAAAACTGACATTTCTAACTTAACCCTTGAAGCTACATTAAAAACATTACAGTTGAAATTAATGTGCCGAGATTGTATAAGAAACACTACACAACGTAATGAAAGAATTTGTTGTTGCCTGGTGTAATCCTGTGCGACCACACTCCTGTATGTGGAGTGTTTTTAGCTGTTTTGCCAGGTTTTAAAGCTGAAACTATGTTATAAATTTTGTGTAAAACATTTGAAATTCTTTGAGACAGATTAAGAGTTTGTTGCCTTGCTGTTGTAGAGAGTAAAGCAAGGATACAGAAAGAAGATGACTGTCCATTCTATATTTATTCCATACAGACATTCTTTGGCATCAGAGTCTGTTTGTAAACAGCTTCCTCAAAAGGGTCTTGAATGGCTGCGTTCACACTTGTTCTAATGAAACCACTAACAGAACATTTACACCAAGGTTAGCTTTAATTGACTTAAACCTGTCAAGTGTGAACATGGCCTTAAATCCTTATCCTGAAGGAACCTGGTCTCGGATCAGTCCAGAAGATGAGGATGCTCCACGTAAAGTCTCTCATTCACACAGAAATCTCTGAGCCAGGCCAGCTAGCGTGAAGGGAAAAAAAATAAAAAAGTAGAGGCCTCCACTAATGCCTTTACTCAAGAGTGCTCCCAATTCAGTTATGCAATTCCCCTCCAGTGCCTGGAGGGCAAGCACTCGTTTACAGCTGACTGAGCAGTACCCACCAGTCTGCCAAACACAGACGAGTGCCCATCTCCTCTCCTCCATCACTGCTTGCATCTCTCTCGCTGCTTCTCTCCTCGAACATCCCTTCCCCCTTTCTTCCCCCACTGTGCTTCAGATGTGCTCACACAATAAACACTGACACCCGATGTGAATGCATGTCTTTACACTTAGGCCCTCCATAGCCATCTGCATGAATTTATGCCAGAAATGTTTATGCTCCAACACACACTTCTCTTATTAAAAAAAAGCAACAGAACTAGATGTTATAAAGCACCCTGAGAAACCTAAGATCCACTTAAAGAACACAGGAAGGACATTCAGCAGTAACTCAATGGCAGGAGATCCTCGTTTCGAGACAGCTGACACAAATCAGGCGGAAATTAACAAAGATGTCGAACAAACAATGTGTGAAGAAAATTTCCTCAGGGCTCAGAAAGCCAGGAGGCAGAACGACGAGAACATCTGTGGCAGGGGCTCGGAAAAAAAAAATAAAAATCAGCCTCACACTCTCTCGCTTTCTCTCTCTCTCTCTGGGTGAGCGATCAGAGTGAGCAGATAGTGCTCTTCTACAAGCCTGTTAAAACACACACGGACACTTCTTCTTCATCATCATCTTTCTCTTTCGGCTTTTCCCTTCAGGGGTCGCCACAGCCACAATCTTCTGTATCCTCTATCCTCACACCAACTAATGTCTTCATGGACACTGCTTTAGCAGTAAGATTTCAACTAACATGAATGATTAGTAATGAATCTAATGGTTATTTCTTTGATTGACAATTTGAGCGATAATTTGTGTTGATTGCTGAATAAGATTAAAAGGCAATTTCTCATTGCAATGTTATTCCAAATTAAATGCATATTTTTTATACGTTTTTATACGTTTCTTGAGCTCTTAATCATAAATTAACCATAAATCATGAATTAATCATAAATTGTTGCAGCCCCAGTTAAAAAAAACATTGGAATTGGATATAATTAATTGGAGAAAATGGGTGGAAATAAATAAATAAATAAAATAAAATATCACTGGGCAAAAGCAGGATGCACCATGGAGATCCAATATTGTGTGAACATATCTATCAATTCTGATATGCAGACATTCTGAAAAATGTTTAACTTGCGACCACCTGGGTCAGCATTACAGAGAAAGATATATGTGGGATATAAAGGTCATTTTTCATCCATTCTGAGGATGTGTTGAGGTAAATGAAGCAACGGGGGAGGAAGGCTACAGGAGGAGAAATGACTTAAAAGGCAGCGCAGTGATTGCTCTCTCAGCAGCTGAGAGAAAGAGCAAAGCCAGGACAACAGCAACAGCAGCAGCAGCAGCAGCAGCAGCAGGGCGGGCGAGAGCAGCCCCACCCTACATCTTCCAGCTTCCAGCACTACAATACACCAGTGCGATCACACCGCTCTGAGCTGTAGCTAGGCAACCCACAACAATGCATATCTGTCAGTGATGGTATGGGGCTTAATCCGGGGGGTTTCTGTCAGATCGCCACTGAGAAAGACACAGAAACACAGAAGAAGAACAAAGAGATTCACTGATACGCATTTCAAGGGAACGTGTGCGCGGACGGGGCGCTTTTGTTTCCATGCGTTTAACACGCTGAGCCTACACGGTACAGAATTACGCGATTGTGGACGACACTTGTTTTAAAACAACGGTCAGATTAAGCGCTTTATGGCTTTCCGCAGCCTCCCCGATTTTCTACCGCACATCAAAAAACACGCCAACATTTCACTCCAGGATAAATAAGTGAACTGGTCTTTTGCCCTGCAGAATTTTCTCCAATAAATAATGTACATTAGTATTAATACTTAAAATTGTTTACTTCTACACCCAGCTACAAATTACCAACTAGAATCTCTACAAGAAGAATTTCTACACCTTTACCCAAAGAAACAGGATCTATGGGTTTGTAAACACTTGCATGTCCTCATGTAGTCTAACCCCCTTTTCCTCAAGTTCCCAAATTTCTCAAGTCAAGCATCTACACAGTGTTCCTCCAGGACCATGGAGAAACAAAGAACCAAAACAAGATGACATAATTACACTACAGTACCAGCTCTAGGAATCTGTGGAGAGGCAGCACTGGGGAAACACAAGCCTGTGTTTTGAAACCTACTGAGTCTGAGGAATCTATTTAACAAAATTGGGGGGCACAAAGCATTGCAACAGTCTGTTTAGCTTACTTAGACATGTTCACTAACATTGTAGTACACAAGAGGTGAGAAATTAACACCAGCAAAGAGCTTCTTAACTGCTACCAAACTGGCTCTCTTTTTAACAGGTACATTTATTTTTAAATATTCTGTAAATTTTTGAAAAAATGTGATCTCCCACTGCATAAGTTATATTAATTTGTTTTCTTGCTTCAAGTTTGCTTTAGTAAAACAACCAAAATACTACTGAAATATGCAGCTAATACAGTTATTATTTTCTTAACTAAACAAAAATGCACAAAATGCTATTTTGAAGGACTGGACTCAATCTCCTAACCCTAAACAGGTTGTTGCACTGTTTTTCTATGATCAGCTGTGCAGGGGAGTAGACAGGACTAGTGGTAAAAGTAACAAAAGGCTTTACAAACAATGTCCAATTTTAGCTTTCTGGTTATTATACAATGCATTATATTTTAATCAGCATGTTACTTTGCTGCAGTTTATTTTGAGCTCATGAATAGCACCCCATTGATTCTTTTTATATGCAAAAATCACAATCCATCTCAGAGAAGTGAACCAGTGTAGGGGGTCAAACTCAGACTTGTTTTTCATGTCAGTTGTGACCTTAAGAGTAACCAGTTTAGTCTCCTCTCACCTCCTATCGCACGATAGTGTCATAAACATTAGGTGGCTCAAGGCCAAGCACACTTGCTTGGAGATGCCTGAGCCCTGCTGCAGCTTTTCGATCCACCAGCCACGCGGCACTGCAGCTGGACAGAGAAGAGGGCACTGACCACTCTGTGGATGGTCATCCTGAATCAGCACGTCAAGGAGAGGCCAGAGACTGACCCCTACTGACTCACCCACACGCCTGGGAATGCGGCCACTTTCTTTAAAACAGTTGTTAATAGCAGGCAATTCATCTTTCTAGCACTAAATCATAGTTTCATCTCTTGGATTCTGTGGAACCTGCAAATTAAACTCAAGCAGACTTGCCCCTCACAGCAAATCACTGGGTAGCAAAGCCACACCGCCACTGAAACATTCATACATCACATTAGCGCAAATAGTAAACCACTACACAATGCAGAAAAAATATCAAACTAATAAAAACTACTTTTAAACAGCACTGTTTCAGAAGAATAAATGATGTTCCCTTATTACTCCAGGCTTATCAATCCCACCGAGCTCCGAGGCGGTCTAATCTTTCTTCTTTTCAGAACTCAGGACGATATGTACTATTCACATCCAACTCGATGTCTTATTCTGTAGAGTG
>JBBPDE010000006.1:6692428-6706540 GCA_037974605.1 Nannopetersius ansorgii
TTAGAATAGTCGACTATTCGATAAAATAATCGCCCGAATAATCGTTTTAAAAATAATCGCTTACCCCCAGCCCTAGTCGAGGATGACATATGGTTCAGCCAGTCATGATTGTAAAGTTTTGGCCTGCAATTTACTGCTGTACAAATAGCTGAAATAGTTTTCTCCTTGTATAGAGCCATTGAGAACAAAGCAAATTGGATGATCTTGCTTCTTCGCAAACCTTAGCATCAGACCAGATGTTTTCTGTTGTTTTCATAAGAATACTTTCACTTTTTATTGGATGCACAACTTAAACATATGATCATGAAATCTAACAACTGTGCAAAATTGTTGTGATCAGATAATATTGTAGTGGAGATTGTTTTCTACTAGTTTTAGTACGGACAGAACACATCAGTATTTTATATTTTTGTTTGCATGTTTGTAACCACTCATGGATCATTGCCTGCTTTTCTGAAGGCTCCATCTGCAGATTTTTAAATATTCATTAATAAGATTTTTTAAATGCTGCTCTATATTTCATCTGCAGATAGTTTCACAAAGATGGTCTTCACAGCAGTAGGCAATGATCCATGAGTGTGTTTACAAACACGCAACAAAACTCATTTTTAAAATTCTGTCCATTCCATCACTTATGGCTCGTGAGTCTGCTTGAAAAACAGTAAATTCATTTTCTTTCAGCGCTGATATTCACAATATACTCAAGAAAAGTACACTGTAATAAAACATGATTCTACTCTGCTCTTACTATAAACAAAATGAATTTTTCATGTAATTGGTCTAACATCATGAACAACACTAAAAGCCTTGTTGCTTATGCATGGCTCACTGTTTCCTATTGTTTCAAATTACAGCAGTAAAAATAGATTTAAGAGAAGTTTCAAGTTAGAATCTCAAGTATCATGTCCTCCCCATAGCTTATAAGGTGATCATTTCAATGAGACTTTGTTCAGCTGGCCCAACTCTTTCCCTGATAGGGATCATCCATTCGTCTCCTTCTCCCCATCTTAACCACCATCTAATGAAGAAGCTGAAATCAGATTTCATTTCACACATTCTGGGTCTGGGTGAAGCTTTGGCCAGGTTTCTTTGAGGATTCCATGCAAAGCTGAGCTTCTAGGCAATACATGCAGGAAGAACTGAGGCGGTGGGGAAATGGGGTAGCGCATCACGTGGGCACCTCATCAGTGAAAGCCACTCCCCGCTACTCTTTGCATTCACCTTCTTGCGCCACTGAATTAATTAGCCTATTCGACGTCTCTTGACTGACACAATCTCCGCTTCTTCAGCTGGGGATCTCGCACACCGTTGCTGTGTATAGACTAAAAAAACGGTGTGTGGTGCCGCATACACGCCACGGAAGGACGGAGAGGGCTGGACACTAGCACTCGTGTGCTGCAAGCACATTCGTCAACCGTGAGAGACTCTGCTAGCTTCCCATCCCCCTCTAATTTTTTTTCCTCCCAAAACTCACAAGTTGAACCCCCCTTTTCATCAGAAAAGGGAGCCCAGAGTCATTTCCATAGGTCACTGCCCTGGCCCCTTCCCCCTTCTTACTTATTATTGCAGGTCTTTTGTCGAAACAGATGTGGGTTTGGACGTGGGAAATAAAATGGATCAATCCATGCTAACCTCCCCCACACGGTCTTATAGCCTACTCCAACACGAGCCTTTGTTTGCGTGACGGTAACCGCTTTCACGGATCACACTGGTATTGTCTAAAATAGCCTTCGCGAAGAATAGTCTTCAAACTATCCGCAAACATCACATAAAGGACTTCGTGAAATGCCGTCAATAAAGCCGTAACCACGATTTCTGACTTGCCGCTTTCAGTCGCCAATATCAAGGTCAGAATTTTCTGCTACATAAAGCATTACCAACAGGGACTTGGCAAGCAGACTGTACAGAATTCCCTATGAGCTTACTTTACAAACACAGCGATGGCTTAACAAGTCCCTACCTTATGAATATGTGATCAGGTTTATTTAAGAGAGATGCCTCCCAAAAACTCCAGCTGTTCGACAGAGAAGGGAAGCTACAGTGGACTCTTAGTGAATGACATTTCTACAGCAAAGCTACAGGCCATTACCATAAAACTGAACTGCTGGAAGAGAGGCTCTTTCTAAAATAGGGATAGGAAATTCAACAGGAGGAACAATATTCTGTCAGAGTGAATCAGAAAACCATAGTGCTTGTTGGCAGGCTTGTGGTAGAGCAAGAAGGGATTGGACAGACTCAGTTTTCTATGGAAGACAACAGCTGTCAATAGTGCAAAGTCTGTCTAACAGACAGCCGCGGTCCAGTCACTGCAGACTGCCGTTTCACAGGTTAGCATGAATGAAGTCAACAAGACTACGGTCTTTCTAGGGACGTCAGTGTTACCTCACTGTCAGACAGAATGTGCACCACATTCTGGGCAAATGTCAGTCTGAGAAATGTCTCTTTAGGACTCCATAGTACGACGGCGTCTGTGGAACGCTTCCACAGACTCATCAGGTACACGGTGCAGTGTGCAACAACCTGACATGCCAATGAGCCCGGAGGGACAAATGAGCAATAAGAGCATATTCGACTGAAAGCTGAAGTGGCAACTTTTTCCCATTTACTCTCGATGCTTCCGACACTGCTAATTGCTGGAGTCAGAGCACACGGCAGGCCCTCTTTCATAAATACCCAGAGCTCCAAAAAGGCTCGGAGGCACATGAGGACTCGTAAAACTGCCGCTTGCATTTGCTGAATGGAGAAGCCCGTCTCCTGTTTGATGCAGACGGTTCTAAGTGGGAGGAGGTGTGGGTAGTAAAACCTGCAACATTCCTTTTAAAAAAAGGCCAATAAACCAAATGGTCAAAACAGAGAGCATGTCTCAGGCTTCACAGAAGGGCTTCAATGAAACATTTTCATATCAAAATGGCAAATTAATAAAGTGCAATTTTCAAACTGTCAAAACTGCCAATATTTATAACTGCATCTGTTGACTAAATTAAGAGCTAATGAAATAAGTGCTGCCCATGTTATGAAAGATGCCTTAGCTTTACTGTGGGGAATAGGAAATAACATGAGATGCGTCCACTGCCACAGAAGAGTTGCCTCATCAAAAGCAACTAAACACCAGTATCCTACAACACGCTTCAAGTCAGAAAAATGGATCTACTGGGTCAAAATAACAGGCTTGGAAAATAACGTAACTCATTTACAGTATTGGACAGGACAACTGCTATTAGATGTTTTCCCTTAATTGTGTAGCCTTTCTCTGGAGTAATCAAACATGAAAAACACATACTAATAACTGCAGGAAGTAGTACAAGAATGTAAAGCACACATATTATATTATTTTCAGCTAATACAATGAACTAGCACAGAGACTCCGGTGTCATTTTCATGCAATTGAAACGCAACTTGAAAGTGGATTTAATCTAGAGACGGAGCCCATTAATCACAGCACAATCGCTTGTCTACAAAACCACAGACGCTACAGCCTGGGCGCAGTTGGAGTATTACGAGCTGCAAAGTGATATTATCCCTCAAACAGGTACGACGGGCTCTAGGCATCGAGATGTTTCCCACAGAGAGAGAAAGATGACAGCTACAGGACGTTCTCCATAGGGCCTCGGCTTCAGCTCTAGATACAAGAAATAGACTCGTTCCACGAGAGAGTGGATGTTAACCCTAGCGGAAATGTGCAGCGCAGGCTATAGAAAACAAGATGGACTCAGCTTGGGGCTTCAAAGACATGGGGGACTATGTAATTATTTTTTTTAAACAAAAATAGCACTTAAAGCAATTCATGTCAATAACCAATTAGACAAAATTATGACATGCTTTCTAAAAGGTACGCTCGAAAAAGGTTCAGATAAATCAAACACTTAAGAGCGCTACATTCATTTGATTAACTGCGTACATTTACAGCAAAGTGCGAACAGAGTATCAACTGTACAGGGATTGATGACCTACAGTCCTGACAAAACAAAAATATGGTTTTACACATTAGAGCACACATACAGCATATTTTCTTTTGGGCACGATACAGAGACAAGATAAAGAACCTGGATTCCCGATTACAAACACCACACACTCAAACACACAGGCGCGCGAGTGCTTGTTTTTCATTCTCAGCAACTGTTTTCTGTTTCACAGCAAAAATTCTCCAATCCGCCAAAAGAAAGTCTGTTTGAACGCATCAATGCCCCTGAATTCAATCACAGTTGGCACAAACACAACTTCTCAAATTAGTTTTGGTTCCTTAAGCCAGGACAACAGGCAGTTCGAGGTCACACAAATGCCTCGGATTCCTGTGTCAGAAAAGGCAAAATTACTGTATATGCGATGTATCAAGTGCTAACTTTGTTCAGGGGGCTCTCGCAGCCCTTTCTTGGGGCCTCTTTCTGAACCTTGGCTCATACCTCGCTCCCTTGAGTGTGTGAGGATATGAACGTAGCATATATCCTCAGCAGGACATGAAGGTTTAGGCCCGGCTCATGGTTTCTGCTGTCAGAGCCATTAGAGCTGCATGGTTACTCAATGAGTGAGCTTAATGCAGTTTAATATTAATCTTGAATATTACATCAAACCATTTCTGGCAATAAGCAACACTACAGCATATGGTGGGAAAAACCTAACGATAATTCACCATCCATAACCAATGCATTTGTCTGATGGTGGCATTTAAAATGTATTTGAAAAAAAGTAAAAAGAAACTAATGTTCTGTAATATGGCGCTTTCCCCCCCTCTGTACTGCGTCACCTTTCCTTGCATCAAAAATGTACGGCACAAACTGCAGAATAGAAATTTCTGACAAACTAACCACAGCCCTGAGGAAATAAAAATCCTGGATATTCAAGAGAGATCAATCTTTGCAGTTAACAGAGCGTAAAAGTTTATTTTTATCGTATTCTGTAGCAGTCTTGCCTCAACATGCTCCGTGGCTGCATTTCAGGTGACGGTGTACATTCTCAGTCCGCATGTTAGGCATCGCGTCGCATGCAGCCCAGGAGGGATGCCATGTACACATATCCTTTGTCACATTCCTACAGCCAAATCCAATTTCCAACACACAAAGCCACTTAATGTCAGCTCCTAAATCATGTTAAAATGCTGCATCAACAGCTCTATGCCCTTATGCTGTGAGATAAGATTAGAGCACAATGGTGGTACTGATGTGCCTGTCACACAAAACCAAATATGATCTTGCAGCAATCAACAGTGGCAGATAAATCAGAGAGCAGGGCAAATAGAGCTGGACTGGCCAGCATACGGAGCTGAAGGAGAGCTAGTGGGAGAGCAGATGGGACAGTTTTTAACCCTACAATCATCATAAACATCGTAGGAAACGTTTCTAAAACAGAACATGCCTTGGTTTCCAGAAGCTCAGGATGTGTTGCTGATGATTATGTCCACATTTACTCAGACTACGGGACAAACTAGAGTTTTATACACAGTTAGAGAAAATTAGTTAGTTATTTAAATGCTAAAAGACCTGCACAATATACACCAACCTGTAAGACCAAAGAACAGCCCCAAAACCCAGCCAGACTATCAAACTAGTAGCACATTCCTCTTCTTTTTGGTCTTAACTAGTTAGTTAGCTTAGCTAGCTAGCGTTGCTGTGTCTCTCAGCTGTCGTGTCCCTAAACACTGCTGCTCGGAAGCTTCTAATGTCCTCCTCCTCTTGAGAAATAACAGGTAGCAGCTCCTGTATAAACCACTACACCATATGTATCGTCTCTTTGGAAGCCGAGCTGAGAAAAGTGGCTAGCTAGGTCGGTTAGCAAGCGAGGTGTAGGGTTTTTTTTGTCTCTCTCTGTTGAATAAATGTCCTAACTAGCTGGAGATATTACACCTTACTTAAAATGGCTCGGCAGATACAGAAAGTGGTGTAGCTAACGAGAATGAAACAAAAGACGCAAAACAAAACAAAAACAAAAACAAAGCTACGGTGTTTGTAAAGCTACATAAACACAGAAAAATCCTTTAACCATGCCTAGCCACCAAGCTAGCTGTAGTAACGGTTTCTTAAACTAACAGAGGCATTCGAGATTAGACTGAGTTTTGGGTTTTTTCCGGGATTGGACTAGTTTTTTGTCTCGATCAGATCGAGATTTAGTGATGTGCCATGGTGTTCGTGGTTCATCTTATATAGTATAAACACAAACAGTAATTGTAACACGGCTCTGTAAAAGTAACTACTTTGGTAATATTGTGCTACTCTGTAACGTGTTTATAAAGCAAGACGACGGATAATTTGGATCATTCGCTTATTATAGGAGGGATTTCCAACTTTTGTGTCTGTGGATCCTTAATCACATACTAAACTCTGAAAATCCCTCGACCACCAGGCTGGACCCTCAGAGCTTTAAAGGTTCTGGAGCTAAGCCCACCAAGACACGGCTTCATGTTCGGTCCGGTCTGCTTTTGTTCTACTCTTTACTCTCTCCTACTTCTCTGCAACACATCCCCCTCTTTCTCCAGAGAGGAAAAAACAATAAACATTCCTCCCTCTTTCTCGTTCTCTCTCTGACCTGCGCCATCTTTGAAAAGAGTCTTTGGGGCCGGAGCTCCTTGAAACAAAGAGCAAAAAACAACGGGCTCACCAGCAGCCAGAACTTCCCAGCCCGAAAATAAGAGACACAAGGGATCGAGACTGCGAATCGAGATCGTTTACCTTCAGATCCGTGGATCCTAGTTCCAAAGAACAAGGCTAGAACCAGGAGACAACAAGGTATTGCATCCATCCTTGGATCAGACTTATTCTACACTGGCTGCTTGTCACACTCACTCTCACACTCACTCACACACACATACACGCATGCATGCATACAACTTCTCCCTAGTTTTTTTGTGTGTGTGTGCGTGTGTGTGTGTGTGTGTGGAGAGAGAGAGAGAGAGAGAGAGAGAGAGAGAGACAGCGGAGTGTGATAGGCTAGAACAGCCACTCCCCGCCCAGACGGGGGTGGGGGTAAAAACTATCACACAGCAGACATCACACACACTTTCACGTTTCAGGTTGTCTAAGGCACTAGATGGTGCTTTTTTCAACATATTTGTGTGTTGTTGTTGTTGTTTGGGTTTTTTTTTGTAAATTAAACCCCATTTTCCACAAGTAAAAGAGAAAATGTCCTGTGATTTCCCCCACCCCTCCTTTGTTTCCTGTTTACTTTTGCTGAAACTTGACTCAAATTCCAGCACACTATGGTGCAATAACAAGCTGCTCACATGGCAAAGGTTTAGAGGAAAATCAACCTTTCTTCATTTTTATTTCATAATTTAGTTTATTTGTTTGGGGCAGTGCGCGGTCTGGTAGTTAGGGAGTTGCCCCTGCGATCAGAAGGTTGTGGGTTCGAATCGCAGCACTGTTACTGCTGCGTTGGTGCCAGCCCACTGCTTCACTTGGTGAATGAGTTAAATGCAGAAAAGAATTTCACACTGTTCACACTGTTCTGTGTCATGGTATGTTCATGCAGGACTATAAGGGGGTGCTTTAACGTGTATTGTCTTGTTTGTATCGAAGCAAAACCTCGAATTAAATTCCCAGTAAGTGTCACCTTACTTGGTCATTAAAAACAATTCTGAGTCTGATTATTTCAATAAAGTAAGTTAGACATAACAATGTTCAACTTCAGGCAAATAAGAACCACACAAGTGCTGGTAGTTATCTAAAGGATATGAGTTACAAAACCATTCTGAGCAAGATAACAATGTAACATGTATATGATTAAAAGATGCACGATATATCTTACAGTCTACATTAGGCGTGCACATTATGGACAGAATATTAGGATTGTGATTACACTGCTATATATTGTGTCACCCTTCACTTTATAAAAGGGTCTGAATCATCACTTTTCTGGAAAGAAAAGTATGTAAATATTTACTGCCCTCTCCACACACAATCTATATATAGAAAATAAGCAGCAAAACGTTTTCAGGATTTTTTTGATGCCACAAAACTGATACATATCAACATGTTTCCTTATTCAGCCTGAACAGTTTAGCCCTGCCCATTTATGCTGATGTTCTGAGCTCCATGCTTTAGCTCCATGCTTTTTAAATGAGGTGCAGTACAGGTCTCAGCCTATCAGAAAATACATTGTTTACATATATCATCCTTAAAGCACAATAACAAAAACAGCCTGTATATTTCTATGGTTGGAAAATGGTCAGGTAGGGATGAATTATGAAGAATTACATATTCTTTCTGGTAGAGAAGCCCATCAGTCATAAAAGTTAGGGAAAAAATAAAGTCTAGAATATGGGCCCTTTAAAAACACTTAGGCCAATCAGTGTATTTAATGGTGTATTTAATGGTTATTTAATTATTTGAATTTTGTTGGATTACATGAACACTTCCCAGAGCCATGGATGACAAGCTAGCTGAATCACTAACTGGCCTGCTGGCTACGATAGCTTGCTTGCTAACTGGCTTGAAAGCTGGCCACTCTAGTGCCTTAACTGTGCCACAAATGTGTGCAGTCCCTTGAGGTTGGGCAACAACATGACTGACACAGGTTGGGCACTGACAAGCTATGTCACCATACCACAGTTACTCTGGCTAACAAAACATGCTTGCTGTATTCATTCCTATGCCCCAGAGCAAAGTTTTGCACCATAATGGGAGCATAATGGAAGGCACTGGCAGAAAAGAAGATATTGTTCTGACATACAAGGTCAAACCATTAAGAAAATGTCATATTTTTGAAATAAAATGTCAAATCATAAACACAGTAGCTCAACGTTTGAGTTTTGACATATTACTTCCAGCAACAGAGAAATTGGAAAAATGTTTTTTCTCCTTTATGTGGCAGAGGAAAGATCAATATTTTGACACATTTTTATTTTGTTTTTATTTGTACCACCCGCAGTCAAAAAAGGTGCTGTGTGTGATGTGTGCTGAAATGATAATGGTGATACATATAGGAACTACTGCTCTCTTCACTACCCTCAAGTCATGGTGCTTGTGCTTTTGCATACATTTATCAGGATGGGACAAAGAACCTGACCTCCTGAAACCTCTAACTGCCCTCCACCCATATGCGATGACAGAGATTGATGGCTGCCTATTGTTTGATCTCCGTCTGGGCCTCCTAGGCCTTGGACACAGGGTTTGCACACTGAGCAGTGGCCCTTCTCCACCCCCATCTTCTTGCTATCCCAAAACCCTTGTGCTTAAAAACATGGGTTATCGACTAAAGGGGGCAGGGGGTTATCAGCAGGAAGCAGTGTCCTTTACATATTGCGAAAGCTTATGTTTGTCTGTCCATGGACTGTGCACCTCTTGCACAGCAACACAAGCAGCGGTGCCTGGCTGATGGAGTCTGGCCAGTGGAGGCCATGGATGGCTGGTTACGTTATCTGCCATTTCTATTTTAGGTGGGCGTCAAAAAAAAAAATCCCACCATTGCCACTCATTGGGCAGCCATCTGGACATCGGCCATTGCTGCGTGTCGTCCGCCTCTGCATGTAGGCTGGGAGGTACGCTGCTTGTTTTGGCCTGAGAGTGCCATATCAGCTGTCTGCATACTTAGCCAAATGTTTGACTTATCAGTCATGAGCCTGAATTAAACCCTCAATCAAGCACGCAGAAACTGTTTACAGCCCTCAGATGCAGGTTCATGATTCAGTGGCATTTGTGGAAAGACATGGAGACACTAATTAACTGCCGCATCCTCCGCAAATAGACGCAAACAGATGAACACTACAAAACTAAAAGGACAGAGCGAGTATGATTAAATATCAAGGCAAATATAGTGTAGGCAAAGCATGTTTGTGATGGGTTTAATGGGCACTACCATCTGCTAAACTATATTTCTGCTTTAAAACTACACAGAAAAATATTTTGATTCTGAAGAACTGAAAGTAATCATTTATAACAAGAATAATGGTGTAAATAAATGAGAGTTGGGAAAGAAGATCTATTTAACAATCCCCAAGCACTGACTCGCATATTCAAATGAAGCCATTATGTAATTTCCAAATGAAAGCTCTTGGTAAAATTGTGTGTCTTTTCTTGCCTAAATTCGTGCCAAAAGTCAGAAACAGCAATTAAATTCTACTGTGCAAGAGAGTGATATTCTAAAAAAAAGAAATGCTAGCTATTAAGCCTTAATGGAAGTTAAGGATAAGTAGGACAAACATAAATGTGTAGGCATTAGGGAATATTTTGCCCTCGAGTGCCATTCTTCAGCAAAGTACATGGACCAAAAAGATAACGGCGTTTGCTTGCTAATTAAACAAATATAGCGTGTTACATCGTGAATAACTAAGCTGAGGGGAATTAGCCGTCTTTGGAAGGCGTTGTGAGCTCTGGGATCCTGTTGGCCTGGACTACAGCCCCAAGTTTAGTTATGCAATGAAATGGGGTGACATTATAATCGATCAAATCTGTAAACTTATCTCACATTCATTACTGTAATAGGGCAGTGCATTTTCTATGGCACTCAGATGAAGTGGAAAGGTCAGATGGTTGCAGAAGTTGAGTTCTTGAACCAGCATATTCATTTCCCTATTGTCTGCTATCTGACTAACACTCATGTCTGAAACCACTCCCTTTTGTGGTAAAGCATTTTCAAACAGTGCTTGAAGTTTACTTATGTTTTCTTCATTTTCGAAATCTTCATTTATGGCTCTTTTTTTCAGTTGTTGTCGCAGCGCTAGAATGTCTGAAAAGAGTGTGACTCATGGAACTTCCCCTCAGAAGGTGGTTCTCTTGTCCCGAAGACTCGAGCCGCTTTGGCACTTTGCTGTTTTAGTAATATGCAGGAAAAGCTTGGGCCTTCCACTTAAGAGCTCTCGCTCACTTGGGCCATTTACGGAGGCAGATAGCATCGCTCCTGTTACAGAAGTGTTTCCAGCGTCTGATTTTGTTTAACTTATCGAGCGATATCTTGCTCGCGCTTAATGAGAAGTCCTGGGCTAACCCGCCTTCCCCTCAGGCGTGCGGGCAGCTCGGTTTACTCGTGCGTCTGCACATGTCATCTGCCCCTCGAAGTACACACCAGAGATAAGTTTGTCTAAGCTTTTCTGAACCAGCAGGAGGTAAAGGAAGCCGTCCTCTGCCAAAGGAGCCTCTCCAGCACCGAAGGAGATGCTTGTCTGTAATTTCAGGAAGTGGGCTTTCACACAGACATGCAAATGAGCACAGTAGACTGCGGTACGGCTCAGCAAATAACCCATCATTGTCGTCACACAAGTCCTCACACGCCACCGATGTCTGTTTGTGTGTCTGTGTGTCTACCTCCCAGTCTGTCTGTCTGCCCCGAATGACTCGGCTTTTCTCACAGGTTGTGGAGGGTCATACACCATTTATCTTTAATTAGCACTGCTCGAATCACGAGGCTTGCTGACACATGCTCTTGGCTGCTGTCTGAGGCCGTTAAAGGAAAAGTAAATGAAGACAAGCGAGATTATTCAAAAGTTCCAAATAATGGCCATTTTTATATCTCTCCTTTTACAAATCGATGCACATGGAAAGTTTTCTGTCTAATTAACTCTTACCACCACTAGATCAAAAAGATTGGTTTGAATTCCTTAAACCACACTTTTTTTTGTTGTTTTTTTTTCACATAAAGGAGAATTCCACTGACAGTTCAGTAGATCGGCAAGGCTAAATATTAACAAAGTCAATGAAAGCGGTCAGAGTAGAAATTCAGCCTTAACTGTTCACAGAGTTGGTGACAGAAACCAGACATCCAGAGTGTTTCATGCCTCTTAAAGTTACTGAACTGAATATTCTTACACGAAATGGTTACAGATATGCAGCTAGATGCCTGAGACATTTTACAGAGAGATTTTGGCCTAAAATGTTTTTATTTGTTTGTTCTTAAACAGCAAAAAGGAGACATGCAAAATACTCAAGGCACATATAGGTTCACTGGTCATTCTGGATTGTAAATTCAATGGATATATTTGATGCCTGGTTCCTGCCACCACCACAGCAAAGAAATTTGACTTTAGAAATAAAAAAAAATGGGTGGAAATTCCCCTTACAACTCATAATTTAGTTAATACTATAACACCTAATACAACTTTGTTGAAAAGGGTTTGCTCAGTTCAGATAAGAACATCTGCATATTCCTACACAACTATTATTAAATGAACGTTTAAGACAAAACTGTCTTACAATGTTTATTCTTCTCTTGGAAATGTTAAATAAATTTGATGCATCCCACTTTTCTGTGCTGAAAAAATGTTTACATTTGTTTCATAATGACAGGATCGTAACCCTCAAGTAAGTGGAGGAAGCAGACAGGCCTACAGACGTGCAGGACGTGTCTGAAGACTGTTTTCTAAGCATGGAAAAACAGATTGAGCAGTAAGCGTGGTGAGTTATATTTTCTTCCTCATTTCCCAGATTGCGATTTTGACATAAGCTGCCAAGACCCACCCAGTGCTCAGGTGACAGTTGGGGGACACAGAGGCAACCCTCTCTTTAAGTGTTAATGGGACGTCACCAGCTGTCCTCACAGGTAGATTCAGAGTCTTGTTCCCAGCCATCTGTGCATCCTCAATCATAACTGGGCTGAGCGGAAAAAGCGGAGTGATGGGCGAGAGAGGGAGGGAATTGGGGATGTAGGTGGATGACAGAAGAAGGGGAATAGCATGGTGGAATACAGATATAAAGAGGAGGCAAGTAGAGAAATGGGATGAGGAGAGAAAAAGATGGAGGAAAGGGTAATGAGAAGGACTTTGATGGTGCCAGTGAGTGGAATATAGCACAGCTGTCACTTACGTCCCTCAGGACCACCCCCCACCACCTGGGCTTTTTTCCCACACTCACCATCAAATCCCACCCAGTGCAATCCAGCCGTTCCCCCAGTCACATGACCTTGATTTACATCCAGGAGCTCTTCTAGCCTGATGTCGGAGCAGTGCTTTGTATGCTAAATCCTATTCAGAACCATTACTGACATAAAACCTAAACTGATATAGTGTGGTGGTGACACTGTTGTAATAAAAACCTAATGCTGAGTTATTTTCTTAAACTGGTCTTTGTACCAGATAGCAGATCATGAGGTTAGATTTTTTTTTAAAGCACCAAACACAATTTTTATTACACAAATACAATCATTATATTACAATAATTGCAATACCAAACCTCCACCCCAATAATTATATACGTGTATCCACACACACATATATAGATTCTGTTGAATGTGTTTTCTTCACTACCAATTAATCTCAGCATTGGGGTTCTCTGTGTAATTCAGCTTAATTTGATTCAGCAGCCACTGATTGTTTTCTTGTAAAGTGTGTGTGCAATAGAAGGATGTAAATGCTGAGTAAGTCCACAAAGGCTTTACCAGGAATCGCTGTCTGAGCAGACAGACCATTTCAGAATGCTGAAAGACCAGTCAGGGGTTTAACGCAGGCGATTCCGTAATCGAGAACATACATAGAAGGTCGAAACACGGTAACAAGGAACTCTGAGAAACTGGAATGATGATTCATCATTACATGAACACCACAGACAAACAGATAGTTCTGAATGAGTAGTCTTGTAGTGTTTTGTTTCTTTTGTGTATTGAGTGTGGTGCATGTTCTGAGTCTTTCAGAATTTTGCATGATTTCTGCCAACCAAGTAATTCTACAGATTTGAGGCTCATCAGCTGTTTCATTTCCAAATGATTGGAGAATCACTTTTGAAATAGTAAAATTAATTGAAAAAGGGGTTCCAAGCCAGTTATAAGTTTCTCTCATTCTCACCAAAACTGGTTTGGTTTCATAATTGGAGTCAATCAAAATGTCTTCTTTGATAAAATATTTGATGGAATTTTACAAACCAAGAGCTCTCCTTCACCTAAGCAAAATCACACGCATCACAAACACTGAATACATTCCAGATAAAGGATCTTTTTGATTATATATTAGTGTATTAGTGTATTAGTACTGGTATTTATTTACATTTTAAGTTCTCTTAAACCAAATGGCAATCCTTCGTCTTTCTGCTCTTTTGTAAAAACAGAACATTTATTTGTGAAGAACAGCAAAATGTCCTCACTTTTTTCCTTGCTCGTCTATTACAAGGTCATTTGGTCTTCACAAAAAGCTAACACACACACACACACACACACACACACACACACACACACACACACACACACACACACACACACACACAC
>JBBPDE010000006.1:6714668-6729395 GCA_037974605.1 Nannopetersius ansorgii
GCAAAAACCGTGATTATTATCATGATCAGATAAGAATGAACAAAACAATGTGCTCTTTGTAGTCTAATATGAAGTCTTATGATTCAAACAAGTGCCCTGCAACTGTATGCCTGTAGTACAGGTGAACAAGAACAGGCATTTCATAGTAACAGAAAACTTGTTGACTCATACATTTATAACAGAAACAAGTGAAAACAGCTTGAGTATCTGCATGGTTTCTTTTATAAGTGTGTCTCAAATCAACTGTTCTCCAGTACCAGAAAATACATCAAAATAACTGTCCATGTTGATGCACCATGTTTCAAAGACCCTGAAGGGCAGATGTTAAGTTTAAAAGTAGGTCTTTAGGATTTAAGGTAAGGTTTCAGAACACACCTATGGTCAACTGAGGAATTTCTCCACACCAGTTCAGGAAGCTTTTAGTTAGTTTTTAGTTGTTTGCTATTTTTTATTTGAATGAACCAATTGCTCATTCATGGTTTAGATTTGAAAGAGATGATTAAACACATGTAAACACATGTTGTGTCATACATACATACAGTTCTGGGGAGAAAAAAATATGCATTGTTGTGCAGTTTTTAATTTAAATTAGAGTCATGTTACCTGTGGAGATATAAGAGGATATTCCTCTCTATTAATACTATGTTGTTATTCCTTCATACACTGAAAAGGAGGAAACTGTTCAGAGTTTGACAAAAATTCACAATTGCCTGATACTAATGTCTGTGTTTCCTGTGGATTTGAAAAGCTATGTGCACATTTTGGTTCTACCATTTACTCTCTCCAGAACCTCCAGGGTCCTCCGTCCTCTCTTCTGGACTCTTCTCTCCAGCTCACTCCATATATTTTTAAAGGGGTTTATGTCGGTGGACTTTGTGGTCAATAGACCATTTTGTTTAGGTTTAGTTTATTCTCTTCTTGGAAGACCCAGTTTTACCTTTTGATCAAAAATTTCAATAAAAAGGTCTCCTGGTACATAGAATCCATGGTGTCATGTTACCAAAACTTTAATTCTTTTAATCTGACCCTAAATCTGGTCAAGTCAAAGTTTCATTAGCATTTAGCAAACTGCTGAAATTTGCTAAACTGCTCCTTTGAGCTGCTAAACGTTTGCAGATATTTTGAAGATTCTTTTTGGAGATTGGGTGTGCGGCTAATTAACCACTATGTTAACCATCAATGACTATGTGGAGCTGTATCAGGACCACCACTGCACTAGTTCAAATTTTATTAAAACATCTATAGCAAATGTACATTTTTGTGAGGGCACCATCATAATAGCTACCATACAAAAGCATATGACTAAATTAAACAGAGTGAATAAAAGTATTTTTTGTACAAGCACTGTGTCTCCTTTTAACGCAAAATTTAATACAAAGAAAGAATGAAAGCAATAAAAAAGAAGGAAAGAAAGAAAACAGAGATAAATTATATTGAAAACAAACAAAAAACATAACAAAACTGTTGTCTCTGTTGTCACACACAGGTTGGTTTTGAAGATCAGACAGTAGGTGCAGTTGAGGTCAGGACACTGCCTCCATCTGGACAGGCAGAAAAGTGTAGATTTTAGCTTTGATTATTATCGCTGTCAGAAAAAAGTTGCACAATTTTTTCCTGATTTTTAGCTGAGCTCTATGTTGTGTTTACATTTTCACCAAAGTAGAGATTATTTGTGTGTTCCTATTAAATTAACCCCAGTAGAAACAAAAAGTAAAATGTGCTGTGAAACACACCAGTCACAAAGCATTAAACACATTAAAACCCATGCAGTTAATACACAATACATGCATTAACTACATCTTACATATTTAACAGCGTAGAAACAGCAATAACGAACTGATTTTTAATTAGTTAACCCAGTGGTGTTCCAAAACATCTCCACCCAGGGCAAAGAGCTGAGTCTCCTGATGCACAAGGACAGTGGGGTCTGCAGCAATTTCCTCTGTCTGTTTGATCATTATCTCCTCAAAGACCTCCTGCAGTGAACTATAAGTGGCTTCTATAATTGTGCTGTAGGTTTTACTTGCAGTTTGATTAATGTGCCTAGTGCTTGCTACTTTATTCTTTCAGTTTTTTGTTTCTTTCACTGTCCAGTTGTAGAAATCTGTGGAAAATTTGTCTCATATAAAAAATACAGTGACCCTCTCTCTGAAACACCATAGATGAACAAACATTGCAGGAATTACAGCATAAGCTTTAATAGCCCCAATATCAGAATCAGAAAAATGCATTGATTCCATCGGAAACTGCTTAACCATTTAATGAATCTATTTAACCAGACTGTAGAATTACAGCTATTTTTTCTTCTCTTTCTGCTTCGTTATGCTATATTGAAATTCAGTTTACACTAATAGATTCTATTATAGGCATAATTAGGGGTTGACACAAGTGCTCCAGTTTTCAGTCTTCACAGCACAAATGCGACCCCCAGAACCACAAGACATAGACCCCTGGGCATAATCGATGGTGGTGTGAATCCCAAATTAAATAAATAAACAGAAACATTAACAAAGGATTCATTTGTAAAACAAACGGTAAATACAAAGACATGGGCAAAGCACATTAAACAAGTAAGGCCCACAAACCCAGCCTGAAAAAAAGTGTATTTATATCAATAAGGCTAAGGTGGGGCTAAGACCAAAATAACAGCAACAGACCCCCATTGACAAGAGACACATGACAAATGTAAACAACGACAGTCAAAAACATCTGCATTCCACAGTTACAGTAAAAGGTCAAATCTACAAGCCCTCAATGCCTTTTCAGGCTTCTCTCAGTAGAAAAACATTCATTTGCAAACCTCAATGTTTCAAGTCAGAACCTCTACTTCTGTCCACACTTCATTTCTATTCTTCCATGTTTGTATTTCCTCAATCCCAGCAGAGCTACTTAACTTTTTCCTTGTATAATCACAATTTACCATGATTTCACTTTATGCTAAGGTTAATACTTGTCTTGTGCTGATTTGCTTAGGCTATATTTCAATGTATCTGTGCTTCAATTTTCTTAAATCCCCACCACTCATAGGCCTGATTTCCAGCATCTCATGACTTATGACTAAAACTGTCATACAGCACCCTGCCCATTCATTGTGAACAATATACTGTAATATAATATAAAACTATTCTTTTTTTGTAAATAATACAAAATCTCACATTAAGAAATATATTTTTACATGGAGTCATGTGTGACACAATTATTGACACCCCAGCTGTTAATATTTTGTAAACCCCCTTTTGCCAATTGGACAGCACTTCGTCTCCAGTAACATTTCACAAGGTTGGTAAATACAGAGAGAGGGATCTTGGACCATTACTCTTTGCACAATCTCTCTATATTGTCCACGATTCCTGTCTTATGCACTCTCTTCTTCAGCTCAATCCCCAGGTTTTCTATGGGATTTAGGTCTGGGACTGAGATGGCCTTGGAGGAAGGTTGATTTTGTGTCTGGTGAATCATTTCTGTGTTGATTTGGCCATATGTTTTTGATCAGTATCCTGCTGAAACACCCAATGACGACCCATTTTCAGGTTTCAGGCAGAGGCCACCAGATTTTTGAAGAATTGCAAAGAATTCATGATGGAGATGTGGAGATATCTATATATATATATGCACCAAGCAGACATGGCATTTTAATAAACTACCTGTGCAATTTCAAAGTTCACAATGTATCGTTTGAAATGTCAAGGCCCTAGAAATGAAGTGTGGAGCTACCTTGAGTCTTGTTAATGGTGTAAAATAGTGATTAATCTGCACTGACTATGTGATGCCCCAGTCAGCTTTGAGGCTGGCATCAGCAAATTTGTGGATACACTTCAGGTCCTTTTCGCACCAAACTTCTCCTTTAAGAGACGTTTTAAGTATGCAGTCATATAAAATATGTGACTCTGTTGACTGTGTGTTTGTGTCTCTGTTAAATGTGTATTAGCATTGTAAGCCTCATCTCTCCAGCATTAAACTAAAGAAGTAAATCAGGAAAATGTATCAGCTTCATGAATTGAGAACCGTGTGATGGTTTGACAAACTATTGCTTTAAAACTTGTGAAGTAGTCAAAGACAATATGTACTGCTACTGAATAACCAATGTTCTTCACTCAGTAGAACTCAGCAATCATTATTAACAATGAACTTAACAAAAAAGTTACCTGGTTCTGTGGTGCCACGCAGTACCTCAAGCAACTGTCCTCATCTTGGACATGGTTTCATACAGTCCTTCACCTTCATACTGTTGATCTCCAATTTGCTTTGACTTCTAGGGGAGTAAACAGTAAATTATTGTGAGACAATTGTGTAAAAGTGATCCATCGCTTTGGTTTAATCCATCATTTTGGTGTATTTGCCCTGTGGACTCTCAGAGATAGTAGACAGCAATTGTTTCATGAGATTGAGTTGAACTGTGGTTGATGGTGATGGAGGTGTGTGGGCAGATGGTAGATGTATGAGTTCTACTGAATTGATGCAAAGTGACACAAAGGCTACACTGATGTCAAATTTACTATACTTACCATTGATGTTTTTTTTCCACGCATGCTTACATAAATATTTTCAGGCATGATTTGCTTCGGAGGAATTTTACCTTTGTATACTGAAAAAATCAGTATAATACAAGTCTGAAAGTAACTAAAACAGGTATATCATGGCATCATAGTATTTAATCATCATTTTCCCATAATGCATTGGTTAAATTTAGCAGTTGACTTACCTTGTACAAGTTTGTACAGAATTATCGCAGCACAGGCCACTACTAGCATCATCAGTATTATCAGTACTACCAGTATCTTTAATGAAATAGCTGATTTGTTCTCAGAGGGTCTGTAACAGAGTTAACATACAAATTCTATTAAGACTTGCTTTCTATATTGTAGTATATAATTAAGAGGCTAAAAGTTTGGAGTAATTTATTGTATTAAAAGCTCAATTCTAGAGAAACTCCAAAGAATTGAATGTCTCTAAATGCTACATCACAAAGCTATTACGAGAAATTACTATAGAGGCATTGCTGATGCCCGAGAAATTGGTGAGACCAATTTATCCGATCTTAGAATCTCTATCTACTGCAGTACCACCATTGAACTTATATGCTTTCTGATGCTGTATGACATACAAAACTGGACATACAGAAGAAATCCAGGCTTTA
This sequence comes from Nannopetersius ansorgii, assembly GCA_037974605.1. Classification (NCBI taxonomy): domain Eukaryota; kingdom Metazoa; phylum Chordata; class Actinopteri; order Characiformes; family Alestidae; genus Nannopetersius; species Nannopetersius ansorgii. The sequence continues at coordinate 6,719,806 of JBBPDE010000006.1, forward strand.
TGGTGGTCACTTAGCCCTGCACTTTTATCAGTTTCTGTTGGGTAAACCTCCATTACTTGTTACCGTATTAGCCTTGCAGTCACAGTTTCAGACACTAAACATGATGGTCAGTTAACTGCACTTGGGGAAAGGGTAAAACATTAACACTAAAACATGAAGTGGACTGAAGAGAGCAGTACGTTACCCATCTGGCATTTGTGTTGTTGTGTGAAAGGATGAATTGTGAAAGGATGAATTGTGAAGGGATGAATTGTGAAGGGATGAATTGTGTAGAGGTGATTTGGGAAGAAATGAATTTCTTATCACAGAGACGTGAACAGGCATCTGCAGTTCCCCCGCTGAACAATAGTACCATCCTGCGTCCTCCATACTCAGGTCATTCATGATAACTAGGAAAGTTACAGTCGAGTCAATCAGCCTGAATTTGGCGTTTTCTGTGTTTTTATCACACGAGTCGCCAAGTTTACACCACTTTCTTGGTTCCTTATTGTGATGATAGCAGTAAATCGATACATTACTGCCCTGAAAGCCTGTCACCATCTGATCCTTCACATAAAGTTCAGGAGGAGCTGAAGATATCAGAGATAGACACAATCAGACAAAAGAAAAAATCTGTTAGTCTGTTACTTCTCGTTCTTTTGTTGCTTTTTTGTGGCCGCCAACTAGTTCATGTGTGTGTCTGTGTGTGTGTGTGTGTGTGTGTGTGTGTGCACTGCTTTGAATGGGTTAAATGTGGAGACCTAATTTTCTCTTGGCAATTAATAAAGTATCTAAAATCCCTTGCCTCTTAATTGGCAGACAGAGTAATTAGAGGCAAATAGACATCACTAAAATTGGTGGAGACATTATTTCAGGATCATAAACTCACCGTTTGAGACTTGTAGTTGAAACTTTTTTCCATGATCATGATTCATGGGAATGTCAATACCACACCAGTAATTTCCAGAATCAGAAGTCAATATGTTCTTCATAGTTACTGTGAATGTTCTCTGGGTTTTGTCATTTGAGATGGACACTGTTTTGTGATTATTTCTCCTGTCAGAATATTCAACAGGTTGACATACAGACCAAATTAGTCCAGAACACAAATACTTTACATTATGGATTAATATTGGATCATATGAACAAGGGATTATAATGGTCTTTCCTTCTTGGACAGGAACTGTTCCAACTGTGAAGATGTCCTGAGTATCTGTAAGACCACCGTAATCAAAGAAAATAAATAAATAACAAAACTAGCCATGGCTCAGCTCAGAATTAATTTTTATCACCATAAGAACAAATTTGTAAAAACAATTTTACTCAGAAAAAATAAGATAGTAAGAATTTTAAGTTCATTTAGCTTCATATAATTAAATAATACATTCAATAAAGGAGATTTCTGTTCTGGTAAATTACTATAAAAAGCTCAGTATAGGCTACAAAAATTTTTTAGTTCAAGATTTCAGTTTTATTCCGCATATTTCCAACACAGTATCAGTAACAGACCAAAGAAGTCATTCCTCTTAGCTTTTAATGTAAATTACTGTATTCCAAAAGGTATTTTTGAGCTTTTTTTCTTAAAATGCATGTTACTAACCAGAAGAAACCTGGGCTTTAAGTTGGACAAGGTGCTGAATATACTTTTATGACTGATATCTATTAAGGACAGTGTCCTGAAATGTGATTAAACTAAATGAAAATTTTTAAATAAAAGAAGTGCCACACAATGGCCTCATTTTACTTACCCGAATGCTTTATTGTGATGAAAATGAATAGAAGGCATAAAAGCATCATGATGGGAGCGTTAGAGTAGAGCGACACAGAGTGCAGCTTTTGGTTTTCTACTTCCTTCTTTACAGTTTTGGCCCCATACCCTCCCCCACTGCCACTAGGAAATGGGCATCATATAAATCTTTGATAATCAGTGAAAACTAACATGTTTTTTGGGGCTTATAGCAAGAACCGTGACTGTTATCGTGATCAGATAAAGATGACCATAACATGAGAACGTGTTTTTTGTAATCTGATAGGAAGTCTCTCACCGCAAACAAGCGCTCAGTAATTGTTCATCACAGACAGGAGCTAAAGCACACCAGCTTTAGAGGAACAGATGACACATATATGAACAGACTGAAACCTAGAGCTTGGTTTCAGGGTGGCTCTTTTAGGATATTTTCTCTGAAAGTACCATCTGAATGCATAAATGTTTCTTTGCGAAGTTAATGACTCTATAATGGGAAGAACAGCTGAAAATATTTTTTTGAAGAACCTGATTCTATATAGCATTTTTTTACCATAGTTCTGTAGCACTGATGAACAGGATCAGCCATTTTAAAGCATTTTCGAAGCAAATAATCTGCAAAACAACAGAGAACCTGTCTCACATACATTTATATCTGCCCATTGGCATTTTTACCTGAGTGAATGGAATATTTATTTGTGCTTTAGATTTGAAAGAGATGACTTAACAAACATAATTGAATCAGAGGTTGGGTTAGCTATCATATATAAATACAGTTCTGGGGACAACACATATATGCTGTAGTGTCTCTGCTTTGTGCCACAGGGGTGATGCAGTTTTTAATTTAAATGTGGAGATATAAGAGGACATTCCTCTCCATTCCTACCATGTTGTTATTTTGAAATTGAGGAAAATTTTGCAATTACCTGCTACTAATGTCACCTGTGAATTTGAAAAGTTAGCTGCATATTTTTGTTCTACCATTTACTATTTACTCTCTCCAGAAACTCCAGGGTCCCCTGTCCTCTCTTTTGATCTGTATATCTATCCCTTTTTAAAACCGAACCCCCCTTTTTGCCAAAAAGCCTTATTTTTGTTTATCTGACCCTCCAGTCTGATCTAGTCAAAACTTCAGCAGTATTTAGTGAGCTGCAGTGGTTTTTGTTGTGGTTAGATTAAAAAAACACTGCTCTCTTTTGACCTACTAGCAATTTGCAGATGAAGGGAAAGGGCTTACTTTTAGAGGTCTGGTTTGTTGCTGATTAACCACAGTGACTATGTAGAGCTCTATTATTCCCACTACAGCACTAGGTGTGAGTTTACTAAAAGTGTACACCATCATAAATACTACTATACAAATCATGATTAAGCAGAGTGAATTAAGGCAATGTGCATCAATATATATATAAACTGTAGCAGAGAATATATTAATAGCAGAGATTCACATTCAATTCGATACAATTTTATTTATATAGCACTTTTTACAACCAATAAATCAACATTACAGAGTCCAGGTCCAGGTCCCTATAGAGCAAGACAAAGGTGACAGCGACTAGGAAAACCCCCCCAAGCTGGAGAAAAAACCTCGGGAGGAGCCAAGACTCAAAAGGGGAACCAACCATCCACTGGTCGACCCGGAGAGGAAGAGAAAGAAAGTCTCTATTGAGATAACTAACAAGACAAGACCATATTTGGGGAGGATTCCCATTAGCTCTTACAAACTGATAGCGGTCAGTCCAGTATGATGTAAACCAGACTAAGGCTCTGACCAGGTTTTCTAGTCTGACTAATAGAATACAGTGGTGTTAAATGCTGCATTAAGGTAAAGCAGAACCAGCAATGAAACAAACTCTTTGTCATCAGAAAGTAAAAGATCTATTTACTGTCTTTACTGGGACTGTTTCTGTGCTGGAATGAGGCTGGAACCCAGATTGGAATTTTTCATCCTAGAGGCTTAATGACTGCTAGTTTAAACATTTTTGGTTGATAACAATACTAAATGACGAGTTTAATGCTGATAGGAGAGGCCTGATAATTACTCATAGTAGCGAATGTTGTATGACTACAAAAGCTGGGGGAAGGGCTTACAATATGATTAAGATGAAGTTCATATGTGATGAGGTGGTGATCTGAGGAAGAGTAGCTATGTTATCCACATAGAGTCAATACTAAATCAAGTGTGTGACCACAGCAGTGAGTAGGATATTTAAGTGGATATTAAAACCACTTGAATGTCACCAACAATTATAACTATCACTTTGTAGCTACTGCTAAATTTGCTAGGAAACAACTGAATTCTTGTAAGAACGCTGTTTATGACCAAGGTGGCCTGTGGACAGTAAGCGGGGAGAAAGTGATCTTTTTTGTATCTACACAAGTAATGTTCAGAAATAAATTTTGAATGGATGTGAACTTAAACTATTTTCTACTGAATAATTAAGGCATTTCTCTATATGGTTCCTGCACCTCCCCTTCTACTGTGTAGTCTAGGACTGTGTAACCTGAAGGTGTGGGACAATTTAGAGCAACAAACTTGTCTAACCCAGGTCTCTGTAAGCCATAAGGCATCAAGATGTTGATGTTATTTCATTAACAAAAACAGTTTTAGGAGCAAGCACTCTTAAATTAAACTGTCCCAGCTTTAGCTTGAGATCTAAGGTGCGGAGCTTCTTGTTTTTTTGAGAGAGATTTTTAACAAATGTCTTACTTTTCTGTTTCATTTGGGGGACAGAGTCTTAATAGAGTGGAACCCAGGTGACAAATCAAGGCAGTCAGCAGATTGTTGGTTTATCCAGTCTCTCTCTGTGGTGATTTGTCAGAAGCAACTACTTGTGCTGCACTGCCAGATAGCTAACAAGCTTTGGGCTATGCTGCCGGAGATGAAAGCAACACCCTCCCGCGAGGGGTGTATACCGTCCTGGGCTAAGAACACAGACCTATTGCCAATAAAACCCATGCTGTTTTCCAAGTACCACTTGGACATCCAGCAATTCAATTCCCAAACTCTTCTGTAGGCCTCAGGGTTGAGGTGCACTTGGATGGGGCCAGAGCATATGATGGCGTCGGACATGGTGTGGACTAATTTACACACCTCGTTAGCATTACACTTAGTGACCTCTGACTGCCACAGACGAACATCATTAGCTCTTACATGAATCACTATCCTCTCATACCTATGGGTAGCCAACAGCTTCAGGTTCCCCATAATGTCTGGCACCATGGCTCCCAGTATACACCTAACTGTAGTTGGTGCTGCATAGCTGAATACCCTATAACCATAGCACATGTTTCTCAGCAGGCGTTTCACTGAGTGGGCAAACCTGTCTGACAAAGCTGGTAGACTAGTGGTTAGGGCATTCACACTGTGATCAGAAAGTTGTGGGTTTGATTTCCAAGACCGCTAGGCACCTCTGAAGTACCCTGAGCAAGGTACCGTTCCCACACACTGCTCCCCAGGCACCGTGTTCTTGGATGCCCCCTGCTTCACTTGGTGAATGGGTTAAATGCAGAGGTTGAATTTTGTGCTGTTCACACTGTGTGCTGTGTTCACGTATGACAGAATAGTCACTTTCACTTTCACTTTCACTTTCATAGGAGGAGAGTGGCCCTTGCAGGCGAAGCTTATTGCAGAGTTCTTTTATGCTGGCAAATCGTCACCCAGTTGCCCTGCTGTGAGGGCTCTACAGCTGGAGTTGAGGGCATGCTATCTTCCCCCAAGGCACCTGGAGTTCCTAGCAACACCCCTGAATCCAGATGAGCTCCTCTAACTCTGAAACTTTCTCCAACTAACATACACTTCACACAAGTAAACTTTTCGCTATTACTATTGGTGGACAAAGAGTCTGAACTAAACATGCCGCACTCAAAAGGTGCTCACCAAAATTAATACTGAATCTTACCATGTATCAGTCAACTCTTCTGTCAGTCTGTGGATTAATGGCATTGTAGACCAATGACAATTTTGTTTCGTAATCATCAAAAGGGTCAGGATAACTAGTATTTTATAATTAACAACTACAACAGAATTCAAACACATTGAAGCAATGCTGAAACGCTGAGCAGGTTTGCCACAATATACACTTGGCAATATGAACACTTTTATTATTATCTTATAAAAATACACATCGGTTGAGTTGCGAACACACAAAGACACACACAGGACAGTACAAAACTCCATTGGTTGGGAATGCTACAAAGCTGCCTAAGCACAATAATACTGTTAAAGAATTGTAGACCCTTCGTGTGACATAGGCATAGAGACAACATGTAACTGGACACACAGGACACATAATACAAAGCTTTCTGTAAAAACACTTCATAATTGTCATCATGCAAGAATAAGATTTTTAAAAATGGCACATTGTGACTCTGATCACCAGATCAGAAAACATCTTATAATAAACATTTAACTATTTTTATCAACATCATTTTTAGATTCTGCAATGCTTCATATAAAAACATTTACATATATTTATATTTTTATATATATAAAAACTGTATAAGCAAGGCATACTGTTATGATTACCCACTTGTGGATAAGCGATATGATTGTCATATTCATTAACATGGCTCTAAGTTCCTCCTTTAAAGTTTATTACAATATCTACAGGGAGGAACAAAGAAAGATCCCTTTCAGATTGTGGTGGAATGCCTTATTCACTTCCTTTGAGTGCTTTTTAAAAAATCAGCTCCTCTTATAAAGGATTTAAAAGTATTAAAACTTTGATATCGGGAAACACATAGAGGAGTAGCTATTCCAGTAAAATAGAACTGAAAGGTAAAGGAGAAGAGCAGCAAGGCCATGAAATTTGCTCAGAGAGATCACTCCACTTCCTTCTCTTCCCTCTTTTTCCACCACGCCGTAATACATCTTGTGATTCAGAGTTCATTAATGATCTGAGGAGTCCAAAACGGTCCCATCATATTTAGAATGATTGTTCTCATCAGCTTTTTTCCCGATTGTCGAGGCTGTGAATACCAGAGCCGCTTCCAGTAACTAAACAGTATGGCCAGGGGAGGTCAGCGGTCATTGGTGAGGTCCTGGTTGCTTGGTAACAGACGCTGAGGAGCACGGGGGCACTTGTGTCTAAGCATTCCATGGGGCCCTCTCTGTGAAGGAGAGGAGTGTGGAGAGAAAGACACAGAGAGGTAAAGAGAGGGAGGTGGTGCTGGAGGGAGCAGCAGAACTAACGGTGGACAGTTTCAGCTCGGACATGAGAAAGGCGGACAGGGGCACGTGAGACACCAGTGTGGGGCTGCCTGAGTTGATCAGAGAGTCAATCTTCTCAGCTTCCTTGCTGCAGGCTTCGATCTGCGGATAGAGAAGGGACACACACTGCTGCTTAGGAATGAAGTGTAATGAACATGCCCTTGGCCGTTTATGTAGTGTGTGTGCTTTTACTAGGCACAGACGGTATACATACATACACACACACACTTTTGTAAAATTTCTGTACTAATAAGGGTTTATCTTATCCGTTATCTTAAACGCGTTCATCTTTATATATTCCCATAGAAACATTACTTGCAAGTTTTGACAGGTGCATGATCTGCAAGATCCAGACCATCACAGGAGGTAATAAAGGTGCAGGAAAAAGCCACCAGGTACAGTGAGAGCAGACGGACATGCTCAGAGGTGCAATTAAAAGCCATGAATACAGACAGTGTCTGAAGGAGAGAATCCCAATAATTGCACATTGCAATGAAAAGCACACAAATGGCAACTTGATGATTTGGAATGAGGTAGTATTTTTAGGTAGAATAAATACATGTCTGAAATATGATGCAAGAACAAGAAACTCTTCCCCTGGGGTAAAGGGAGGACATATTTTTTTTTGCACAGCTGCAAGTAGGTGTATATATATATTTTAATGACTTTCAGAAAGTAGCTACACTGCAGCTGATAGGGCAGTAATGAAAAAAAAATACTGAAAAACATGAAAGCAAATCTAAAAGTTTTAGTAAAAAGCAATATTAGTAATCCTTGAAAAAAAACAAAACTTTTTTTGTTACCTACACAAGAGTAATGAGCACATAATCAACAAATCACTGGATTTGGAACACCATCTCATTGATTACTTCATTACTGACATAGATGCAAGTAATATGGTTAAAAAAAACACACACACACACACACACACACCCACACACACCTGCAGTGGTGTGGGCTGCTGGTCGACAGGTACGATGAGGATGACGATTTCAGAGTCAATGCTCAGGTAGCCAAAGATATCACACTGAGGAACAGAGATGTGCAGCCGCAGGATCCGCAGAATGTCATGCACTGTTACCGGCTGATTCCGGTTCAGCTGAAAATATAAACAATTACTTCACATTAGGACACCTGGCAATGTACTGGGTAATCTGCCAAACAAAGATCTTTAAAGTTATTTATATATAATTATAGGGACTTTTATCAGATCAGGCGATACAGGCAGCGTTAGCAATGAAGAGTACAATGTGGATCAAACTGTGCTGAAAAATATAAATTCATAATGAATGGCTTTAGAAAAAAGGTGGCTTTCTTTATCATTGCAGGATACAAGACTTTCTGTTTTATTATTCTATTTTTATATTATCTATTTTTAGTATTATATCTATTTTAATCGTTCTATTTATGAATAAGTTACTGGATTTCAAAATTTCTCCTTGGGGATAAATCAAGTTTCTATCGAACAATCTATCTATTTAGCACACTGAGGTGCATTTGTATAACTGTGACTCATGCTGCCATCTACTGTCCGGCTGCTGTTACTTAAGTGAACGCTTTAATATAAATACAGAGGAGAACAAGAGAATTAGAAGATAAATCACCTTCGCAAAGATATTCATCTGCTGTTTATTCCAGAGAATCTGCAACATTCCAGCACACACAGGACAGCAGGCACCTACACACACACACACACACACACACACACACACACACACACACACACACACACACACACACACACACAGGTTTACTTTTATACAATGTGAGGTTAGATGTGGAGTAAAACACAATGTTTTGGCATTGCCAATAGAATGACATTCTCTGGCGCACCCACACATGAGCCATACCAGCTATGTCATCCTGATCTGATCAAAAGGGGGACATTGATTTAATAAGAAATTCTATATTTTAGATGTACAGTGCAGTGTATCTTGTTTAAAAAAAGGAGTTTAAATTAACCATTATATTCTCTTGCACTCACACAAGACCAGGACGTGTGAATGCTCAAAAACAAACACACAAATGCATCAATACTATAACTTTATAGACTACTACATGCTTGTGTGTGTGGTGGGCAGCTGCACTGACCAGGTGGGGTGACAGGGTTGCAGCCCTGTGTGGAGAGGGGTGGGCAGGACACCGCGTTGCAGCCAGAGTCAGCCATGAACTCGGACACTGCACCGACTGCATGGCAGACTCCGTGGTAATCCACAGCCACGCGGTCGGAGAACGCCTCACACACTGTGCTGTACGTCTCACCGTTGTGTCCACACACTTCCTGACGCAACCTGCAGGCATCCTGCAGACACAACACACAAACAGAAACGAGTTCACACAAAGGATTTGAAAACGCCAAGAGTGTAGAAAGGTTGAAGACATTTCCTGAATTGGGTTAAACCTATTCTCATGCTAATGTAGGTCATTATATTAGTTAATGATAGCCTAAATAGTGAAAGCCTGCTTTTATATGAATAGAGATTCATTAGTAAAAATCCTTTCACATATCCTAGCAGTCACAGGGTAAATGGCTGAGAAACATCCTTGAAAGGTGGCCAGTCAATCACAGGACAGTCTCTCTCTCTCTCTCAGTCTCTCTCTCTCTCTCTCTCTCTCTCTCAATCTCTCTCTCTCTCTCTCTCTCTCTCTCTCCCACCC
>JBBPDE010000006.1:6750495-6763039 GCA_037974605.1 Nannopetersius ansorgii
ATTCGCTTGTTTCTCCCAAGCCTGAAGGGCCCCTACTGGCACTAAGTGACTGTGAACTGACCTGCACAGTGAGGTATTAGCTTTGGAGCAGCAGTGAAGCTTGGCGCAGTCCATCTTGGCTGTGGGTGAGGTTTCTGGTTTGCTTTTGGTAGGAGGGTAAGCGCTACCCAGAAAGCACTGCCACAGGGGGTCCTGAGGGAGGGGCTGGCTGCCACATTCAGTGATTAGACCCTCCATGATCTCATGCTCTGTGGTCATGGAACGCAGGATGCGTTTGCATGCTGTCTGGCAGTGCACCTCCTCTGCACGTTCACAACAGTGCAGACCTAGAAGAGCACATTCAACTACCGTTAGGAACAGAAACATCACAACGTTACAGAAATTCACCGGAGCAGAACAATGATTCCCAATCATGGTCCTACATGAATCCTTCACAGCACCTTTGACTATATTCCCTGTTCTAACTGATCACTTATATCCTCTGGCACTGGTCTGCATTCCTTTCCCTACACTCAGCAGTGTACTTCTGAAACAAGATTGTTTAGTACCCAAACTCAGCAACATTGTTCAACATCTCAGTGATTGTGCGAACCTGAAACAAACCGCACATATTAAAAAATTACTATAACTGAGTCCGGTATCCAATTCAAACTGTTTCCAGTAATATTACTTGGCACTACTGCTATTTTAGTATTTTACAGATATATAAGGTATTTTATTGACTGTATCTGTACTTTATACCTTTCTTTTAAGTGTTTAGGGTTATTTTCATATTTACATTGTAATGTCAAAACAAAATTTAATAACATCATAATATAGTTCTGGTATTTTATTTCTATTAATTAGCGGGATCAGATTTGTTAGACACATGATAACACCAACGTGCCTGAATACAGTGCTGTAGCACCAGGATTTATACACCACTGAGTCAGGCTTGATGTCATTTCGATGATGAGGTGGGGTAATGCAAATTTACAGGATGATCACTCTCAGGGGATAAGAAATCTCAGCATAAATGATGGGAGATGTGTTGGCTACTCGATTTATGCGTTCTTGTCACACCAAGAAATCTGTATAGTATCTGAATAGTATAAACGTTTTCGTGTGTGTTTACTCCTAGCTTGTTTATATCAGGCAAATTGTGGTAGAATTAGTCTGAAATTGGTTTGAAAATGACTAAAGTCACTGATAAACACAGGTAATATTTACTTTTGTAGACAGAAACAAAGTGAATGTGCAGGTTAGATAACAAAAGTTTGATGAATATGATGAGTATGACCGATTAGCACTTCTGTGTATCATCGGGTGTAACACAACCCGGCAATAACATCTGAGGACATGATGAACATTAACTATTAACATTAGAGTTAATATTACACTGATTTTTGCTGTGACTGTACAGTAAAAGTGAAAGAAATGTGCTCACTTTCGATGGGGCTCCTGGTTGGGTAAGATTTGGTGTAGTTAGCGACGCAGCTGATGAGCTGCGGACTGACACTCTGGCAGTACTGCTTGACCGTGGTGATTTGGGAGCTGGTGGGTGAGGCGTCCATGCGAAAGATGGCCTGGCAGTACTCACGGCAGTTGGTGTGTCTCCCTGCATAACTGCAGCAGAGGGAGCCCACTAAAGGAACATAGAAACGAAGCCGAGACAAACTGAGTTCATGTGATTCTCATTACCTTACTGCCCACAGTTACTCAGCTAATTAGAACTTTACAGTCATACATTGGTAATGATTAAGTTGTTTATAAATATAAAGCACATTTGATTTTCCAAATGATTTCTCTTAGTAAAAACAGTAAAAAAAACTCTTTGACTGTGATTCAGTGCTGCGTAGTGTTTCTTTTAATGCACGCTTTTAACATTTCATAAGTCCTTTTTATTGTTTTACTCTGCATACCTGATCAGTCATCAAAACGATCAGTGGATTAGGCAACTACAAAGACGATCGACTTTGACAGCTCCAGTCACATGCATGCAGGGACATGTCTACTAAAATGCACACAAGCTAGAATCCTGAGCAACATATGGTCAAAGAAACAGATCTGCTTTGGGATCCTTGGGTCACTTGAACTGCAGGTTATGAGCCAATATGCAAAGGGCCACATGTCTGGCTGCTCAAAGTCTGGACAGGAAGCCCATACCGTGACTGACAGTGTCTGCAGGGCAGCACTCTCACATATGAACACAAATAAGCATTTCATTCGCTGGTCAGCAGAGTGGCAGGCTAAATTTCTGCAGGACGGGGGTCATGGACCTGCCTTGCAGGCATATAAACATGACCAAGCAGAATGGCGTCTCTTCTCCTTCTTCACACATGTTAAAGCACACAGACTTCTCACAGCACTGTGGACAAGACTGAAGGACAAACAAAAGTGCTCACTGATTGTGGGGATAGATATGTGGCTGCTCTCAGGACAAACTAATAAAACATATAAGCACTGTGTCAGTCCTTTCACACATTGTGTCAAAATGTAATGATGACTGGACCAACATAAAGGGTCCAACATTATTTCTAATAAAAAACTACTGTGTTAACTTTCATTAACTTTCTTCTGTAAAGCTGCCGTTTTAAAGATACAAGGTTTTGGTCCAACAGCTAAGATATGCTTTTGTCTGTGTCATTTTCATCCATTCTTCGTATTTCCAAATACACGCTTACTTTCATTTTTGGTGATACAGTTGTAGAGCGGTTTCTGGAGGAGAAAAAAGGAGAACATGTTAAAAAAAAAAAAGACAGTCATGAACAACTGTGCTTCAACATTGATAGAGAAGGTCCTGCTTTCCTTCTCTGTTTTTGGCAGCAGTGTGTTCAATAGATTTTTTTCCCCCAACATCAAAAGACAGCAGACGGCTGATAAAATATCTGAACTGCAGCTTGTGTTCAAACAGAGTTTCCTCCTTGACTATTTCTTAAGATATGTCAAAGACTCAATCCTCCCATCACATCATTTTTGGATATAAGTTTGTATAACAGGTTCATACGGAGACTATTGTGATCTTCCTTTACGCTCCTCTGAAACACCACAGTCTGAGACGAGAGCTGGCCATTAGAAGAACATCAGCTGTAAAGTTTTTCTTCCCTGCAGCTGTCTTCATGTACCACACCATGAGCACTTGTGTGCCCTGCCTGCTCATCAGCACCTTACTTTGAAACCTTGACTGAGTGAAAAATCTTCAGATTTCTGTCAGAGCTTCACAAAGGTTAGCCAGCATTGTTGCGTGCTTTGGCTCGGACTGAGACTCCTCGTAAAGTGGAGGGCGCGAGATGAAAGCAGCCCAGACCTTAAAGCTGGAGGGAGTCCGCTCCAAACCAAACATTATGTCTGCTGGTTTGTTTGTTTGTTTGGATGGAGGAGATTAAGGGGGGGTGTGTTGAAGGGGAAGAAAGTTAATCACATAAAAGTGCTAGGCTGTGCACCAGTTTGGGTCATATGAAGACTTTCTCAAGCTGTCTAAATTTCTCGGACATATATGCTAACAGCCAGAAACCCAGCTATATTAGGTCTGAATATGTCATACCCAATCTGAAGAAGGATATTGCATCCCTCCAGAGTTCAATCGACAGGAAATTACCCCATGAGGAGGGCAGGGAGAGTCATGATGGAAAGCTTTTTTATCGCTTGACACAGCAACGAAGACAAATATTATGGAGACAAAAAGTTTGCATCAGAGTATGTAGCAATAATCCTTCAGTTCAAACAAATATAAGAAATTAGAAGTCAGCCACAGGCATAAACACTGTGCAGATGATAAGAGCTAAGAGTTGTAATGCTAAGTTGTAATTGTAAAGCTAAGAATGAAATCTTTTCCAAAACTCTAAGACTGAATGATGTGGGTCAATACACCACCTCACAGTTTAAAGCTTTTCATTTACGTGTCTGTTTTAAAACATCCCTGTAAGAGTGAATTGAAGAGCACATCTCATTAAATGCTATTGTTGTGACTTGGTCAACTTTTATTTTGACAGTTTAGCTTCTTCAACCAAGAGGAACCTTTATGTTTAACAACATCAAACCTCAATCTGAGCCATAAAATACCTTTTGTGCCATGAACTACTCAAAGCTACCTTTGATTCCATAAGTTATTCAGTGCCTGTTGCACTCACTGGTGTGCAGTTATATTGAAGGCTCACCATTTCTGCATACTAATCCTGCATAAATGCATTTGCATTACAACTATTAAAACTGGCAAAGGACTGTATAACAAAAAGCTTGTTTACTTCACAGACTTACCTCTGTGTCTTTTTTGCATACTTTTGTGATATCGTTCTTAGAAGATGCCTGGAAAAAGCAAGACAAAATCAGTCTGAATCTCAGGTAACTAGTTCAAAGATAGCATTTTTAAACAGCATAAAAAAGCATAATTTGCAAACATTTATATTTGTATAGGTGTATAGGATAATATATATTTATGCATATCAGAAATCAGAATCAGAAAACTTGATTCTGGTTGAAACTGTTTATGCATATTGCCAATATAACTTATGCCAGCTTTGGGTACTTTAAGTTTCTAATGACAGTAAAATTACAATTCTTGGCAGACACCAAATGCCTTATAATTGAAAAATACAAGAAAAAAATAATGAAAATTTGAAATCAGTCCTTTCAACATTACTCTAAAAGTTAAACCGTGTGACAGGGTTTCTGCTTGTGCAAGAACCACTTCTTTGAATTCTCACTGAAGTTATTTACAAAGTGTTAAGTCTACACACTTTGAAAGGGCTCATAGAGGAAAACTCTGCATTTCTGGAAAATTCCACCCCGTTTACTCTTCAGAATTGGCCAGACATTACGTGTATCACAGTTTTACCTGTTTGCACTCGCGGCGGCATTCTGTGGAGATGGCCAGCTCGCAGCAGCCCAGACCAACCCATCCATCTGATTTCCTCGGCGCTCCTAAAATGAACAAAGACAAACCCGGTAAAGAGTGACAGAACACTGTTCTCTCTCTTTCATCTGGAATTCACCCAAATCCATTCAAACAGCAAGCTGCTGGAATTTGTGGAGTGCAATAATACACGCACATTACTTATGAACCTCAGCAGCACCATCATCACCAAACCATCAATCTCAACAAACATTTTGCCCAACATGGTTTTAATGTACTGGGTTCAGTTATGACTCCTTTCATGGTGAACCTCAAAGAACTAGACCAGTACTTTAATGGGCATTGTTAGATGGAGCTTGATGGATATGAGCTATGATATTTTTGCATCTGGTAGGCATTAGGTCCTCAGACAGTCTAAAGCCTCTCTTATTCATTTAAGACTGGTACATAGAAGAAAACACAGGTGGGCTTAGCTAACACCCCTACACATCCCTGTGAGGAGCTCGAGCTGTATATCTTACCAGGTAACGTAGAGTTGATACAGATCCAAAGCTCATTCTGCAAAAAACGAAAATAAATAAGAGCAAGGTCTTACAGGGTATTAAAGACACACTTCACAGACAGCTTGCAGAGGACTTAGGGGATACATGCACTAAAACCGAGTCTACAGTTTTGTGAACAGTGTGATTCTTTTATGATCATAATAGACTTCAACGGATCCCAATTTTAAGATGCCCCGGGTAAAATGTTTTGTACATTTTTACTCTTTCTCTCTGTCTCTTTATATAATATATATAATATATTATATATATATAATATAAGTGTGTGTGTGTAAAAAAAATATATAATGTACAACGAGAAAAAAGTGAAACAATGTGCCCTAATCATTTTTTGTTTCATTTTTTCCCCATACTCAGCAAATAAGCAGTAACTATGCATTAAATTGTGCAGATGTGTTTTCTGTCTAGAGGCTCTGTGATTATTTTGACTTACAAAATCAACTAAATGTGTAGTTTGTCCAGGGTTATGCAAACGATTGCACTAGACAGATGATTTACATCTGCAGGCAATCTGATAAAATTATGCTTTCCTTGAGAAGAGACTACTTGTGGAAAATTGTCTGAACTCAAAGACTAACATCTGATTATTTGAACTGACTTAACTGAACTGAAGCAAACTGGACTGTTAGAGTGAAAACAAAAACAAGCAATTCCTTTCTTGAGGATCTTCATGAAGGACTATACGCTGCACTCTTTAGTGAACTGACCAGAGTTCAATCAGTACTTTAGATAACCTTTCATAGGACACTGACATCAGACACTGTGTTTTATAAGTTATCCAAATCCTGCGGATGTGTTCCTTATTTCCTTTTCCCTTTTAACCTATCAATGCCTCTTCCCCTTGTGGAGTTTTCCTTGCCACTATTGTGTCTGCCTTGAGGCTTGGACTTTGCTTGGTGGCAACGCCCGTTGTAAAAAGTGCTATACAAATAAACGTGAACTGAACTGAACTTTGGCATCGGCGTTGCTCATTTTGTTAACATTTGTATTTTTTTAATGTCAGCCGGGCTCCAGAGCACCTCTCAATGCGACTTGAACGTAATTAAAAA
Source organism: Nannopetersius ansorgii (assembly GCA_037974605.1). NCBI lineage: Eukaryota > Metazoa > Chordata > Actinopteri > Characiformes > Alestidae > Nannopetersius > Nannopetersius ansorgii. Next base: position 6,756,936 of record JBBPDE010000006.1, read on the forward strand.
TATATGAATTCGAGAAACTCAACATTATTAAGGCGCAGACAGACTTGTGTTGGAAGTTTGTCAGGGTAGCGGTCGCTCCTCATGTGACGCAGGCGGCGGGCTGACTTGCAGAGGGAGCCCATTCTGGCAAAGCCACGGGCTTTGACAAGATAATCAACCGAATAAACAGGATATTGTTTGAGGTTCATGCTGTACGTCACTGTGAATACTCCTTCATGTTCTCTGGCTGCTGAAAAAAGGAGGCCCTGTCAAAGACCATCACCATCGTTTGTGAAGGGCAGACGAACTCAAAGCATAAATAGGCTTCATAAAGAAGAAAACAGTCTAAAGGCGGAGCATTGTCTTTGATGTCTTGCAAACACAATTGCGTTTATGCACCTCCTCGCCAATGTGTGGCCCATCACACATAAATGTGAGGAACATTAGAAGAGATTTGGAGCTCTCTGCTTCTGCAAGGCTGCAAAACCACTTCCAAAATCCATTTGAATCCATTTGGGCAAATTAATGTGGGACACATGTCCAAATAAAATAAAGCGTTCCACTCGCCAGCTAATTAGAGGCTGACTGTAATTACACATTGCTTATGCCAGCATTCCAGGTTTGTAATTAGGGATGATGGTGGAGAGAATGAAGCTGTTTTCCAGCCTTCATCTTTCATACTTTAACCCTGCCCAGGTGAGACCACAACCCAGTAAAATCAAAGGGCCGTATGGCAAGAAAGAGTGGCCACCGTTTAAGACTTCCTGTGGCGTTTAGGTAACTGCTTTAAACATGAAATAAAATGTAATCTTAGCTTACCAAAGACTCTGGACAGTAACCTGGTAGACGCTGGTACAGGAACCTCAAATGGGATTCACTTCTAATAGTTGTAAGCTGTGAATAAAAGAAATTGAAGAATTCATTACTAACCACCACTTAAAACCCAACATTTTCTCCTTATCAGACAGAAAACATTAAAGAGCAATTCTGGTATTGAATTTGTAAGGTATTGTTTTAAAATACACCTAAAGAAAGAAATTAATGAAGAAAGTTATGTCTATTATTGGCAGCACTGCCAGCACTGTGCTTAAATTTCTCTCTGTCTTTAGATTTCTGATGTGGAAGAATATCAGCGAAGGACTCTTTAGGGCTAACCCAGGGGATGGATGACACGATGACGCATCCAAAAATTTGCCACTGGCACTCAGTATCAACATGCGCCGCCAGCGACTTACAGCACAGCTCAATGTCTCTGAGCTCAGCTTCTCTCTATTACTGCATAAAATTACATTCAGAACCAGATCACGAAAAATACCACAGGAGGCGAAATGTGGTTGAAGTTTATACAGAGTGGGCGATAAGTGTCGTCTTTAATAGAAGAAGAACTAGAGTGAACTACTATTTCAAGCCTAGTCCCATCTGTCCACCTCACATCTTCTAGCTCAAAGGTTTGTGAAGAGTAAATTAACTTATACTAATAAGACAAAATCACTGATAAATTCACTGAATAATGTTTTATTCCATTTATTCATAACGAGTAAAGTGTACAACGAGCTTCAGTTCAATGTTAGATGTTGCTTTATAACTGCAATTCTGCAAGAGACAGCTGTGCTTTGGATAGTTTTCATTCAGAGTGAAGTAGCCCTCATGTGGTTTTCTGGCCAAGAGCAGGTGTTTAGACGACTCTTATTAATGTCTGTAGCTATGCAATATACTTTCGCTCATTGTGTGCGGTTAGTATGATGCTAATTGTTGTATAAGCTTTGTTTACTTGTTATATACATCAACCTCAAAGCTCCAGTGCTAAACTAAAAAAGCAAACTTCAGACTTCAAACGTGCCTCAGTCAATCAACTACGCATAAATTTCACTCTGTGTCAAACCATCACTTTAATGGCACATATGAAAGCACAATAAATTTAAACATCATTGCAAATATTCATTTCAGCAATGTACATGTTCATGAGTTGTGGGTTGCCTTATTGTAACAAGGCCTCATGAAATTAATTACACTTACAAGGAACCACCATGAGAACACTTCACATAGTACAATTTAAAAGGATTCTGGCAACAGTACACAGGGAATGTGAGGACATTCAGTAATTCTTGTGCTTGTGGGGACACGAAAGCAGAAAACTGTGTGTATTTCTCACTCGTTTGGGGGTTGGCCGCAATTGTTTTGGAGTCTATTTCCATCATCACCTCCAAATGGCAAATTCCCACACTTTTCCAGCACTTTAAGGTCTGAGCACTGAGAGCCTTGCCATCGCTGTCTTGCTCAAACCAAATCAGCTGGCGACGAGTGTGAGTCTGAACAGGACTGTGTAATAGCCATTCATTAATGTCACAGCGCTCTGGGAACACATTGTCTGCCAACACATTCTGGTTTGGAAGAGAGGAGAGATATCAGCTTTGTTGATTTATGTTTGTTTGATGAAACTCAGGCTCAAGAACAACTGCCACAGGCACGAGGCTATCATACTTGCTGTGAATTTGTTTAAGCAGCGCTTGGTGCTGAAGATTACTCGGAGAAAATGTGGCGTACGAGAGATTAACTATCATTTAAACCTCTGGAACCTCTGCATACATCTGCAAACACACTTAAAGTCAACCTGGATTTTCTGGTGGGAAATATCTGAGAGTGGCACATGATTCTATTCGACTTAATTTGGTTAAATTATGAAAAGTGGGTGATTGGACAGGGCAACAGACAGGGAAATCTGGTGGATGTCACTAATTTGACATTATCCCCCCCCCAGGAAAAAAAAACATACTCAAAAGAATAAGGTTTTATAGTATTTGGTTTTTTATAACATAACACATGTTCTTATATATGTATGTGTGTTCTGTATTTTTGTAATAATGCTTACACCTTTTCTAGAAAACTTATTATGCATTATGCATCTCAACATGCTTCGTTTCACGTTAAAATGTAAACTAGGCCAAGTGCTGGTAAGCAGTCTAGGCTGTTATTATTTATCACTTTTTTTATACTTAGATAAATCCGGAAAGCTAAAAATGCTCTAGCTTGAGGACCAAAGAAGTGCGAATGTCAATAATGCAGGTCACCAGACAAAGCCAAAACACTGTCTGTGTCAAAATATATAAGGGGAGTGTTAATAATTTCCATTGCAGTTCAGCATTCTGGCACAAAAGGTGAGAACACAAAGCTAGGACTAGCTGCTCAACTACTGGTAAAGCAGTCCCATGGTAAAAGCAGTGAAACAGTCATGAAATATTGCCTTTGTGGGCCATTACCTCACTCAAAATATGAGAAAACTTTTGAAGTACATGAACTCTAATAAAACAAACACGTTTAGTATTTCCATATATACTAAAAACACATGAAAAAGCAAAGTCATTGGCATTTTAAGTTCTAATGAACAAAATGTAACTGAAGCATTTGCCTTCACTCTAACAGTCCAGTTTGCTTCAGTTCAGTTAAGTTAGTCCAAATAATCTGATGCTAATCTTTGAGTTCAGACAATTTTACACAAATATATATTTATATATTATGTATTAATATTTATATTTTTATGTATAGGATGTGCTAGTAGGATGTGTTGATAGTGTAAATTTGCAAACTAAAATTTGTGTTAATTATATTTGAGCATTAAGTATTTTACTGTTTGAAAGAGACCACAGAAGCTAACTTGCAGCTATCCAAGACTGTATGACTCTCCAGGGTCTGCTGCTGCTAAATTATTGTTCCTGTGCTGATTTGATGGTATTTAGGATACCAGTGGCAAAAGGCAAAAACGGGCAAGATGTGGTATGTCTTTCATCTGAATTTTTTTTTTTTTAAATAAATAAATGCAGTTAATTTGAATATTTGTGCTCAGCCATGTCTGCCGGCCAAAATAACAGAACGATTTGTTAAGTACAACCATTTGATATCATTTATCCAATATGCATTGCTTGTGTAAGACATTAACTGTGATCGTTTTCATCAAGCCGAGGTAAATGAAACACATTTCCCACCATTTTCTCATTTGTCTCCAGTGCTTCTTACATTTAAATGCATGTAAGTTGAGCTCCCCTTCTCTCTTGTTTATATGAACTGTTTACATTTTCAATTAAGCAGTGAAACGAGCAGCTAAAATGAATGAGGGCAAGCTACCATCAGACACAAGTTTAATATGAACTGCAGTGACTCGTGGATGCAGTACTTATTCGTGGTTCTATAAGTAAAGTTCATGAAACCCAAGAGAAATATTAAGCTAAGATGCATGGCGGAAGAAGAAAGACCTGAGATCACACTCTACATGTGCAAACAATAGATCTCCATAACATATTTAATTATGCACATTCACTGACAAGCTCAGATTAATTAAGGTGTCTTGTCAAGACTGATGTATGGTAATTTCATACAGTCTGGAAAAACCCCTCAGTGTATACTTAAAACAAGAGCAGCTGATGGGCAGTGATTTCTTGGCGGCTCATCAAAGGGAACCTGCTGCACGCTACAACAGAAAAGGACCAGAGGCTCTGCGAGCGAATGACCTATCCAGTCCATTTAGAAAAGTTTTTCTCTCTTTTTTCTTTTGGAAGGCTAAATCAATGGCGGGTGCCAGGCAGAACATCTAAAGAGGGCCGTCCTCCTCCTTTCAGAGGCTGAAGGCCTCGTCTCATCAAAGCTCCAGGCTTCCATTAAGATGAAATAGCCGGGAGATTACGGCTGTGTGAGGTGGCAACGCTGCCTGGAACCATCCTCTCTCTTCACAGAAACGCTGGGGTGACAGACACACACTAACAAGGTGTCATTATTGTCCTAAACTCTCTTTTTTTGGCCCTGCTTTTCGTGTTGTCAGTTTCTCTGGCTTAGGTAATTTTCCTCTTTCTGTCCATTCTGCTATATTTCTAGTCCTATGTTTTTTGACATTATGCAGTGCTATCTATATTTTATTTGTCTGCTGATGTAAACCTTGTTGCTCACTCTCTCTCTCTCTCTTTCTCGCTTGCTCATTGGCAGGTGCTACTTTGGGCACAAGAGGGCTTCTCTTGGCCAGTCTGTTGTCACGACAGCCTCTGTAGAGTGAATGAAGCTTCACTGTAAGGAGTGTGGTGTGGAGGAGGGGGGCTGTGCTTCTGGCAGAGGGCTGAAGGTTAAAGTAACGCCACTAGCCGCCTGTTTCTGATTGCCCAAAAGAGCCTTTTCAGATGTCTTTTGGGGCTCAGGAGACAGACGTGGGTCTGCTTGGCCCCCTCTCCCTCCAACAGTAAATAAAAGTAAGTCAAAGAGAGCCTTCACCTGCTCCTCAGTAAAGCAGGAGGAGGGAGAGAAACTTCTATTCGTTCTTTCTCTCATCACCCAACTTCAAAGAAGGAAGAAAAAAGCACCGGCACTCTTCATCCAAACAGTCTATATATTTCTGGTACAGCTGACACTGAGCGCCTTGTTCGGCAAATAAGGTTTGCATTCTGTTTCATGTGGCTAATGCTCCTTTCACTTCTCACAAAAAAGTGATGGAGAGTGAAATACCCACATAGCAAAAAAATGTATTCATCCAGATTTGCTTAACAAAAGAACGCACAGCTCTCATGATGGGCCAAGGCTAAGAATTTTAGAACTTTCAGTGTGAATGAAAAAAAGTGTCAGATCTTAGAAAACTCTGTAAACATGACCAATTTCTGGACAGCTGTGAGCATCTTTTTTGGTGCTTGTCTCAGTGCAGGTGTCAGTATAAACTTCAGTCAAACAAAACAAATACATATACTATAATTTGAGATAGCACTCTTTCATCTACTTCATTTCCAGACAAAAGAACCATCACCTAACTTACTTTTAAGAGAATATAATACAAAAGATAATACCTAATATATCAGAGATTAACGTGTCCACTCTTTTATTTTAGTTGTTTTTTACCTTTTCCATCCTTTCAGTCTCAACAGAAACTCTCAAAGACAGTATGTTCCCCTTCATGAAGACACTAACATTTACACATGCAACTACCCAAACACACCTCAGCTGCCTCACAAATTTCTCTTTCACATGCATCTAAAATGACTGGCGAAGAGATTGGACTACAGATACACATAGATAAGGAAGGGATAAATGAAAGAGTGAAAGAGTGGAGTATAGAAAAATATGAAAAGATAACGAAATAAAGCAAATATATAAGCCCT
>JBBPDE010000006.1:6765621-6777051 GCA_037974605.1 Nannopetersius ansorgii
AATTGATGATCTGATCATTTTTGTCAGTATTTAACTCTATGCTTACTCTTTTTTCTTCCTGCCAACCTTTTTTTTATTGAAAACAGTTTTTGATCTAGCGGACTAGGGACACTTATGTTATGCTTACTTATGCTTGTGTTATGGCAACAAGATCCAAAAGTGAAATAAAGCAGCAAATCTAAGTTTACACCAGCCAAAGAACATTTATTATGAGTCCGAATATAGTACTTAATATGAAAAAAAGGATATTGTAAAATGTAAAAGATGCAATAAACATTAGAAATAAAATACATCCTTCTGTGCCTGTACAGCTGCTCCAGAGCATCAAATTCCATTGGCAATGCTTTTCTATGGAGATTATTCAAGCTGTGTGAATGGCTGTGTTTCTAATGGGTGTTTTCACCAATTAGAAGAGGTGTCTGGATACGTATGGACATAATAGTGAACACGAAAAAGTGAATTATGGCCCCTGGGGGCTAATTCAGGGCTGATCTACTCTGAAGCAGTGAAATGAGTGGTTAAATGTAGTGCCTTAGGGACGTTTGCTGCGTTTGGAGTCGGGGGCTCTGGAGAGAGTTATGGGGCCTCTGGACAGAGCTTCTGGATGGGCTCTGGTTTCTGTCGGGGGGGTTGTGTCCAAAACATCCAGACATGCTGCAGAGGAGAGAAAGCACAAGATGCTTCTCCTTTCAGAGTCCTGATACAGGACAAACTGCTATGTAATGAGCTGACACCAATGTAAACAAGGAACTATGTCTATGTGATTGTGAGTGAGTGTGTGTGTGTGTGTATGTGTGTGTGTATGTGTGTGTATAGTGGTTGAGATTGTGCTCAAGGAATACACAGTTAATTTGGACTTCTCTGAATTTAAGGTTTGTTCAACATTCGTGGCTGGTTGTTCTTCTGGGGTGAAGGACAGGCCTCTATTGTCTCTGAAGTCAGCCACTAAATGAAAGCAGTTGTCTTCTCTGATGGGTTCCTGATTCTTTGAGCTGCTTTCATGACGAACTGTGATAAACACACGATCACAGTGTGAGGCAGACGCAGCAGAAGAAAGCAAAGGCATCTTCAAACACATGGGCTCTCTAAATCTAACCACTGCTCAGCTAAGCCATATTGGCAGGGAGTGTGTGTTTGTGTGTATGTGTGACAAATAGAGGTGGAAAATCTAACATGTCTGGAGGGAGTACCAAGGCCACAGACCTGTATATACAGACAACTGGGGATTCTAGTGACTTTAAGAAGTTTTAGAACTGTTTTACATTGTTTTCAAATGTGAAAAAATGCTTTGTTTTGAAGCATTTTTATGTCCAAATATTTGTGTTAATGACTGGTATTACTGGAAAACTGAGTTTATGAAGGAAAAACGCTAATTTTAGGACTAGGTTCTAAAGGGTCGTCAGTACATTTGATTAGATGATTTTGACTCATTCGGAATGAAAGACGGAGACAAACTAAGTTAACATATTTGTTTCTTGACAGTAAGAAACAGAAATATGTGAGGGTCACCATCCAGTTCTATGTGGTACTGCTGATTAACCCATCTCCATGTCCATTTCTGTATTAACTCCTCAGAATGCGGACAGCCTCCACCACTACAAACAGTGACAGGATCAGTGTTTTGTATTAGTAAACAGTAATTTTGACAGGCTTTGGGTCATGGGAAACAGATTTCAGATCAGTTCTTCAGAAAGACTCCACTGTGAAGCCAACATGTGCTAGCATTTTGAGCTTACTCGCTACTGTGTCCCTGTTTTTGAAAGAATAGTAATAATGCCACCCACAAGCCACATCAAAGGAATTCCCCTCTGTAACCCCCTCCCCACCAGTTCACCCCCTCCAGTCCCAGCTCTCTTCCCTCTTTGACCCCCCTAACTCTTCCATGCTAACATCTCAACCTCTTAGTGACTAGCTACAGCAGGAAGCCCCCAGCCACCCCTCCCCCCTTCCAAATGTACTCTACCAAAGCATGTTTTCAGCAGTTTGAAAAGGGGTTCCAGCCCCATTTGAGTGCTACAGGGATGGGGTGGTACTAGCCATGGCCCCTCACACATAGGGTGTGTGTGAAAGTGTGCATTTGATGTCCAGAGAACCAGGCATCTCTGGCAGAAATTAAAGCCAACTTAAAAGGGCAGCTATTTGACAGACCTGACAAAGCTGATCAAACACGAATGAGAACCAGACGGCAGGGCTAAAAGAGCAAGCGGGGGACTGGGGGAACTTTCAGAGAGGCCATGGAGCTCTGGACCCTGAGCGGCTTCCATGGGCAGCCATGCCGGCTCTGGATTATATTTGGGCTCAAAGACTGAGCAAGAGGAAGAGCAGACCCTCTGGCTCCTGACTTTGGTTTGCCTCACGTGTGTTCAATCCTGAGATGAGGTCCAAAAAGGGAACCGGCTGTCAGAAGGGACTTCTGTTCCCATCCTGTCTCCACTTCAACTTCCAGAATCCAGGCACTTGCATTCCTTCACAGACTGTCTGGTCAAAGTGCCATGCCCTTAAGCAACAAAAGGGCGAAGGTTGCAAATGTCTCAGACATAAACAGACCACTGTGTGCAGGGATGTGACAAAGCCCTAAGCTGTGAGTTAATGCCTATTAGCATTTGCTGGCATTATAACTGTTATTGCTCGCCAGTTTTAGGTTATGCAGAGTAAACTGAAGCTACTGCTGATTTTGGCTGTACTGCAAGTAGCCTTGTTTTATGTCGAGACTAATTACTTGCCACTAAGGTGGTGCTACTATGAGTGAAAACGACCACGTATTCGCCAACATCAGCCACGTTTAGCTGCTAATCATGGCAGAGAGTGCAGGCCAAACAGAGCCAATATTACATACATCAGATTCAGTCCAGCAGCTTTTCTTTGAGGTTCTTTGTATTTGCATGGCTGAAGCTGGCTCTAGCTTAGTGCAAATGAGAAATTTCTGCTCAGACTGGCTGAGGGCAGCGGGGCAATCTGTGGTCTCTTTGTGGATGTTGCTCAGCTCCCTTAACGAGCTGCCATTTTAATGACACAATTGCAGGTGCAATGGAGCATTCAGGCCGAGTTGCAGGCCAGTCTTTGCCCCGTTTGCCCGTCCACGTCCTTTTGTGCTCTCGTCCCCAAGAGAGGAACGCTAGGATTTCAGCCCAGGCAAACAAATTACAGTTGCCGTGGAAATTGATAAAAGCCATGGCAACGATGAGCTCCTGGGGTAGTAGTGCTTGTGTGTCTTCTTTTTGAAAAAGAAAAAAAATCATTGTGTCTATTCTGTTTCCTATTCAACTGAGCATTCGGTGGGTTCAGAGAGCTATGTTGCAATAGGCGGCTTGAATTGCCCAGTGAACTGGGCCGTAGCCCACTGTGCAGTCTTTAATGCAAAGTGATGGTCACACACAGGGCAGCTACAGTGCTTATCAGGACACTTAGTGTCAGGGGACACAGTGGCTGCTAATGAGCAGAAAGACAGAAATAGAGTCCAGCAGAGAATGGCACTGTACAGTGCACATTCACACAGGGAAATGTAATTGTCACATCATAGAACAAAGTAAAACCCCAGAATCTGAACTCAGATCAGTTATGAAAAATGATCATCTGACTCTTTTAGATGAATTCAAATCACATATAACTGACTGGTTAAAATAAAAAAAATGGTATAAGGCTAAGATTTTCCATAAATAACTAAGTGACTAAGAAGATGTACAGCAAATGATGGATCACCTGACTGAATAAAACATACTGCAAAGACAAATGAAAAATTCAGCCTTTAATTTTTCATAATTTTCTACATATTTTCATTAATTGGACCAGTATTAGTATTAGGACCAGTACAGTTCCACTAAAGCCTTAAAATAACTTAAGTCCTGGTCTTAAAAAGAAATAGTATAGTTTTAGATACTATTATAGTGTTGGGGCATGAGGGTACTTTTTCATTTAAAGAATTCCAGGGAAAATTCTCTGATCACAGTTTTGGCTGTGATGCAATTTGTCCAACTAGACCAGGGGTCACCAACATGGTAGCCCACGGGCACCAGGGTGCCCCCAAGGACCACAGGAGTAGCCCACGGACCTGTTAAAAAAATAGCACAACTCACCAGTTTAATTTTATTCTGTTACTATTCTTCTTTAATCACATTCGCATTTATATAGATTTGAAAATGACAATATCTTAAAAAAAGCACTTAAAACATGTTTATCATACATTTATCATACATACTAAATTAAATTAGGTAAATTCTGTTCTAGTGTATCACGCTGGTAGCCCTTCGTATGGCTCAGTACCAGTGAAGTAGCTCGTTCTTGAAGTGTTGGAAGCAAGAAAATGAGCCAGTATGGCTGAATGACAAAGGGTCAGAGCATCTCCAAAATGGCAGATTTGCGGTCTTTACAGAATGCAGTGCTTAGTATCTACCAAAGACAATCAAAAAACACAGCGAGTGAAGCAGCTGCAAGGTCATGGGTGCCATAAAATCTGTGTATGAGTTCATTTTACAGAGCCTGTAGAAAAATCTGATTATGATGTTTAGTGCTTCAAAAGGAGGATAATTTCAAAGAAAGAGAACTAGAACAGAGTGGCTTGAAACACTCATTCAGTATCAGCAGCCAGGCTGTGTTCAGTTCAGTGCTGCAGGGAGTGCTGCTGCTGCAGCAACAATGCTAGGTGAGATGTTCAGGGACAGTAAATCTGAGACATGGCACTAGGTCAAACTGTGAAAGTGTCTTCCAAATAATTACGCAGCAAAAACACATTGATAGTAGCTCAGCTATGTTAACATGCAGGTATGTTGTTATAGCAGCTATACCAGGGAATAACCAGTAAACAAAAACCCTTTATTAAAGTTTCTGCGTTAGACAGTTACATATTTCTACATAATGACTTGTTTGTCTGGTGCAAGAACAAGATTTTGTGACTATATCTGGTTTTCTAGCATAAACAAGCTCCCAAAGTCAAACGTGTAAACGATGCTCTGCAGCAGCCACTGTTCCGCACAAGTATAATTACTCCTGTGTTTCTGTTACACATGCACCGTAAATCATATATGACTAACATAAGTTGTTTAAAGTTAAACCTAGAGTTTTTAAGAACAAAACATATGGTGAACTGAAGGTCCTTTTAGATTGAAAACAGAGGAGGAGCAGCTTGCAGGCAGATGTTGGGCCCCAGAGGGAGCGAATACATTAGACAGGTGAAAGGGAAGGCTGGAGATAGGCCCTGCAGGGGACAAGAGAAATGCAATATTTGCATTTCAGCTTTTTATGACATTAAATATTTAAAAGGGACACTGGCAAGACCTAGATGGAAAATACATCAAAACCAGACACTTCAAACAACTGACATTTGCTATTTATTAATGAAGTAAGATTCCTCCCGGAGAAATGTCCATGTACTGACTTTTAACATTCCAATTTTAGTAACCATGTATTCTCACAATGAGTGTTAGTCAACTGCTAGTGCTCCAATCAGGCTGAGACCAACACAGAACTACAAAATGATGAATATTGTGTAGATCATTTCATTCTGAGTTCACTATTACTGCGTTGCGGTCCGTAGAGGGAGGCTACAGTCTGTTCAGAAGCCAGTGTGACGTGTTGTTATTCATATTCACTGCTATTAATGCATGTGTGCATATAATAAGCTTAATTATACAGCCTGAAACTTAAAATCTAGCTCAACAAGTTCACTGTCTTTTTATTGATATAAACTGTACACCTGAATTATAATAAATTAGTAGTCCTCTTGGATGTAAACCAATGTCTTTTCTTTTAGGGAATTTACAGAGAGAGATCAAGGTTTCCACTTTTTCAGCTGGAGAGATGTTCTGGCCGACTTGGGAGATAAACACTGACCTAAATAAGCTAAACCAAAGAGTGATAGTGGCCAGCATGGGGTTTGAGGTAATCCTTTCAAGCTGTGAAGAAACACACATGGCCACCCAGAGGGGGGTGAGGGATGACAATGGAGAGGCAGACAGATGAAATGACCAGATTGACTCTGGGTGTAAGTCAGTCGGTAGGAGTTCAGTGGTAGTACAGCATGGCCACAATGGCTGAGGTCATGCCCCAGCTGGCAGTGAAAGGAGAGGGTGAAAGTCACCCTCATGTTTTAATCCTTAAAACTCAGCGTGTGTTAGTGCAACCTGCTGTCAGTAATATAAACAGTGTAAAACACTCTAAAACTGGTGTTTGTTCTCCTACACGTTTGCTGCTCTTTCTATTGGCCACTCTTTGGAGCCTCACCCACTTGTGGGCGGAGAAAATCCTGAAAGTTCTCCAAGGTTTACTCTGTTTGATTCCAAAACCTAAAATAAAAGAAACGTGTCCGTTTTTATCCTTTATTTTCATTTTTGTGTGATTTTTTAAAACCCCAGTGGCAGTATTATTACCTTTTTAAAAATTACAATAACTCTGGCATGACACCCAAAACCTCAAGCCTCAACACAAACTGGGGAAACTTTTATATATGGAGTTGTTTTGAAGTATGATGACAATTTACCTTTGTTGAGCACCCAGCATGGCTCTATGATGCTTGCATTCAAAGGGTTAAGGAGAAATCACCCTAATAAACAAGAACTAACTGTGGATCATCATTACTAATTCAAGGGTAGTGAAGTGAAGATTAAGATGATATAGAAGAAAAGGGTCATGGGAGTCCATGGCTTGGACCAAAAACCAAGTTCTTTGAATTTTCCCCACAAAGAATTTTTCTGGTCAAAAACTACATGGGTGGGATGTAGAACAGAGAAAGTACAGTACAGTAAAGACGACATGGAGCATGCCACCCATCATCATCATCACACACACACACACACACACTTCAAATTAGTCTCTTTTTTAAAAACATCACCTCCTGCTCAAGCTCCATCTTCAGCTGTCTCTGTGTGGCACCATGCGTTAAGCGTATGGACCACCACATGGCAGCTCCAAAGCAGCCAACCTCCCTGTGATGCCCACATGGTGGGCGGTTATCAATCAGACCAGCATGACACGTGCCTTCCTCAGCGTGAATGGGACATCTGCCACAGCAAAGCCAGGCCGTTTCCTCCTGCAAATCCAAGAGCTGCTGCTGCAACAGTTAGGAGAAGAGACACTTTTATGCCTCACTCGAGACTAAAGATCAGAGAGTTTCTCACTTAGCAGATGTGCACACAGTGATCAGACTAATAGCACAAGATGAGTCATTAACATCACACAGAGTGTTTTTCATCCCCAAGATCATGAATCCAAAAGCCAACATAACTCAAATCTAATTCAGTGATGGGCACAATTATTCTCAAGTGGCAACTATTACATTAAAATGGACTGAAGACCAGGGCTGACTTATTTCAGACCTCTAATGGACTGAAAAATCAACAAAAATGAGTCGTTACTAATGATTTCAAGGCCTTTAAACACAGATCTATTTAACCTTTATATGTCGTTGAGGACAATGACTCAGTTAAGAGCAATGCACATAAATTATACCAGGGCTTAAGGGCTGGAGGGCCAGTGCCCAGAGCAGTTCTTTTCCTGTGTAACCTGGCACACCTAACATATCTGGCACTCAGCTGTTGAGTTTAGTCAGGTGTGTTTGAGCAGAACTGGAATTTGCCACCCTGAGCAAAACTACATTTGCACACGAGTTTAGCAAGTAGAGGATAATGATGCTTTTAATATTGTTTTCAGCAAAAATATCAAAAAGCCAGAAAGCACCTCTATCCCACTGAATCCTGCATCAGGTCTAGGGTTTACAGAAAACTGTTCATTTCAAATAATTTTGCACATATCAAAATTGTATTATTAATCAAAAAGCAAAACTGAAAATATTTACATTTGTTTCGAAGTGTACCACTCACTCCCTATCCTATATGGTAAACTTTTGGCAATTAAGCGGCAAAACAGCCTGTTTTGAATCCAATAGTTTTGTGATGTCACAAAAACCAACACATATTTCCACCTTTTGAGCCCATTTTATCTATGTAGCAGTTTAGCTCCACCCACTAACCCTGAAGTTATAAAGAGTGTTTCAGTCCAGACTGCTCTTTGAAAGAGGTATAATACAGGTCACTCAGTCAGAAAAGAGCTTGCCTACGACAACTCTGTCAGTTCTAAAGGCACAGATCTACAGCCTGGTTCATTCTAAAGAGACAGCGATTAGAGTGGTCACATCAAAATGACATCAAAATATCAAAAGAGGAAAACTGTAATGTTAAATGTTAATTAATTAAACTGTTATTATATTATGTTACTTAAATAATGATATTATATAATAACATTATGTTCATTTATCTTATTATTATTAATAATAATAAACAAAAACGCAAATCAATATCACTTAACATTTAAATAAGACTTTTGGGGCAATATAATAAAGGGCTTCTGCCTTGTCCCTGTCTCTCTTTTCACGTCTAAAGAACATGTAATCTATTTTTTTTTACTTTCTCTCAGATGTGCCCCTCTCTATAATATATAAGAATATATTTTTGAAAATCTATTTACAATTTAATTTAAGCGCATAGATCACATTAATGCAATGACTCCAAACATCCAGTGGAATTATCCCAGGAATGCAGCAATCCGGAAAAAATTTCAGAATTAATTAGACCCGTGGTTCTCAGACTGGTTCTCAGGGATAGTCACATGGTCAGTTGGGGCAGGACGAAAACTTGGACCGTCTAGGGGTCCATGAGAGCTGGTTTGAAAACCACTAAATTAGACCATTGCCATGCAGTACATATGTAAACAATTTAAAACTATATAAAATGATTTATATTTAGCTTTTGTTGTCATTTCTCATTTAACATGTCACCATTATGAAGAACACGTTAACTCAGCGTTCAGTACAAGTCTGTTTTTGTTTTTTATAGCATGCTGTGGATGCAAATAGGTCAAACAGAATTAAACCAACATTAAAATACTGAAAGTCACAAGATTCCTTTCCTATAAAGTTAGATATGAAGTAATTATGCTTTGCTACTTTAAAACACAAGTGCCTGAATGAAAGTCTAAGGACAAGTTAAAGGTGGGATTGAGAAACCAGAGGTAGTGTTAACTAAGCCTATAAACAATGAAACATATATTTTTAGGTTCTAATTGTCAACAAACTAGCTCGAGCTAACTGGAAGATGCCTCAGTTACTCATCAGATGCAGATAAAGCCTTTAAAGCCTTGCTTATCAATAAGTGGCAGCCAGCAGACTAAATTTTTGCCATTATCCCGCATTTCCATGCTAAGCATGCTATCGCCGCTGCACTGAATCTGGCCTTGGCGCTCTGGTTTCAGCACTGGGAGACATGACTCACCAGCAGCAGCTCTCACCAACGCACACAGGCTCTCAAGTCCACCACATCAGCCATTCAGGCCGATGTTGGTGCCAGATTTCTGACACCGAAATCCAAAAAATTGTACTATTATATTGTATTTCAATTTTGGGTACCATTGCATGCTTTTAATACACATTTTCTGCACAACACTTCTTGATAAATAATGAATATCAAATGTAATTCCAAAGAACTGTGTAATTAATGCTGTCACTGAGTAATTGTTAAGGATGAAGAGTAATATGAAATTATACTCATATATTTAGACAAAAACAAAATGGTCAGCAATTACAATTTAGATATGACTAATATATTACACTACTATTTCAAGACATTTACTGCATAATGTTTAGTTTACTTTAGGCTACTGGGCTCAAATATCTGAATTTTATTCATTTTACTGCATCATAACACCTGTGAGTCTAAAGAAAGGAATGTTATTCCTGGTGGATATACACATAGTTCAGACCTTTTATAAACGTTTATGGCATTAATAGGTATGAGTTAGAAAATTACTGAATAGATACACTAGCATTCAATACAAATATTGGTAAATCATTAGCAGTTGCGTGTAAAACGATAGTAATAACTCAATAGTACAAATTCTAAGGATCACCACCCTTGAATGAATATGAAAAACATCATTCAAATATGAATGATGTTTCAAATCAAATGTATTTGTCATATTTTGCATACCCTGGTTTTTGGGGAAGACACTGTGATTTTCACTTGGCTTCTGTTTGCAGAAAACCAACATCAGTGCGAATCCATTTGGAACCATAATTGTGCCATTTTCCATTATTTTCATACATAATTACAAAGACCATTTTCCCGGTGGACAGCTGAATTTGTGGCCGAGTTTCATCATGTAACCACACTGTTTAAATTTCTGGGTACTGGTTGTAGAAGGGTGTGTACAGTAAAATAATTCCAATTCTGAGGTTGAATTCAAACAGTCGCTCTCTGGTCTGTCCGCTATGCCATGGTGGGAGCGAGCAGCTAGCTGCTATAATTAAGCTGTACAGTACTGACTCCTGCCATGGTGCTCTGAAGAGTCACCGCTGTATTATAATCTTGCTTCGTGGTTAAAGTCGTATTGCTCCATGCCCTGAGAGTAAATGTACTGCATGCATTCTCCATTCATTTTCTCTTGCCAAGGTGTCAGTGCCATGGAGGTCTGGCTGGAACATCTGCTGGGCCAAATAAGAGGGTGTGTTTACTGGTTCCAGGCCGCCTCTCCTTGAGAGCCAGCACGAGCTGGTCACAGTTCATCACAGGCCCAAAGAGCATCAAAATGTGCTTCCCATTTTCCGCCATAAAAAAACAGAGGGTTCGGATGCAGACAAAGTCAGAGCGAAAGGGATATTTACTCAGCGACAAACAAAGCCTGAAATAGAAGCTCTCCTCGCAAACGTCGTCAGCCGGCGAAGAGTGGAAACTCAAAACACTGCTCTCGTTTCCTGCCAGAACACTTCCTGTTTGCATTTTTTTTCAGTTCCCTCTGCTTTTCGGCTACGCGGCTACTTTTCCTCCAATGCTGGAGTGAAAGGGGTGCTGCTCCTCAACTTTTTTTTTCTCAGGAAGAATGGGCCATAATGCTACAAGCTGCAAATTCAATAGGCTTTCTTTGCCCCTCTGTGCTGACAGAAATGTCCACTGTCACACTTTCCCTCCCACCTTTAGAATTTGTAGAGTCGTAACCATGTACAGCGCTGAATGGTGGATTCTTGTCGGCTCCTGCATTCCTCTATGGCAGACCCTCTTGGAGAGAGCAAATAATGCTTTCAGGTCAAAGGCCACTTCCCGTGCATTAATTAATCGGCTTTTGACATTAGCCTGGAAGGGTGGGTGTGTTTTAAGGGGGGGGGAGGACAAAGAGCAGTTTCACCAAAGACGTCCTTTACTTAGGTTTAACTCTTCATGATAAGCACAGATGAAGGTTAATATCTGTTATAACACCGGATCGACTGGGAGACCAGTAATAGGAGAGAAATGTGAAACATTCCAATTAGGGCTGTAAAGCGATTAATTAAAATTAACTAGTTTATAGCAAATCTGGAAAAAAATTATCAACATATTGTCAACCCAATATATAATATATAATGAACACACTCAGTCATCAATTTTACAAAGAAGGCTTTGTTTATTTGTTTTT
>JBBPDE010000006.1:6777151-6787452 GCA_037974605.1 Nannopetersius ansorgii
GATGCATGTGTGCGTGTGTGTCTGTGTGTATTAGCCAAGCTTTGAAGCACCTGGGTTCTCTGTCTTAAGCAACAAATCGAGAACCCTCTGACAGAGCAGAACCACATAATTGTAGAGAGAGATATTTCAAGGTTTCTTTGTTTTGGCTCGCCACACGCTGTTAATGCTAACCACTAATGCTAACGTTTTTTTAAGCAGTAAAGTTTTAGGATTCTGAATATTTAGAATCAGAAAACACGCATTTAACTGAGTTATTATTAAATTGTTCTGAGAGCATATTTTGGGGCTTATTATGGTTCACTATAAAAAATAGGCTTTTTTTTTTTACCAAAACACAACACGTTTTTTCACTATATGCTGGTGCTCTTAGAACAGTTACAGTTATGACATTTGGCAGATGCTTTTATCCAGAGCGACATACATCAGTTCTTAAAGTAGTCCACATCTGTTCTTCATACCTGCAAAGCTAGACCCAAATTAACATCTGCTTTAAAACAAGTTACTGCCAACTAAGTTGCACACATTAGCAAACTGTCTCAAAAGAAAAGCAATGAAACTAACCCCACCAAGGGACAAAGACAACAAAATAGCAGTTCAGTTAAGCAACAGAAGACACTCAAGCTAGAAGAAGAAACAAATAAGTAGACATCAAAAGCAAAAACCACCCACCCACTGACACTGAAGCTATAAAGAGTGTTTCTGCCTGAGAAACTTTTTTAATGAGGCACAAGAAAGGACAACAATCAGAAGAGTGGTCACTAACATATGTCTATCCTAAAGGAAAAAGCCCAGCCTCTTTTAATACTATGTGATATTTTGTGTGTTTTCACATGTAGCCCTCTTTAAAGGAACCAGACCCAGCCCTCTAGAAGTGGACCAGCAGAAAGGGAACTCAGTTTTTCTTATGTTCACAGTTTGAGTTTCTTTTGAAAGGGGACTCGGTTCTCTTTCTGCTCCACTTCAGCTCAGATGGGGGCCTCTTTTCTGTTCATACTTTAGTTCCTCATCCACAACTGTCTCTTCACGTTCCCCATTCTTGGATATTTTTTTCTACATAAGAATAAATGGTTAAAAGCTCTACCAAACAAATATCTATGTTGCTATTATTATAACTGATGGAAAGCAAGAATGCTTTGAGGCTAAGCAACTTGGTAGAGAAACTTGACAAGAATCTCTAGGTCCCATTTATTTATTTATTGGATTTTGATTTTTTATTATCATCATTTATTTGTTTATTCGTATTTATTACTTTAAGGGCTGAAATGGACCAAGTGTGAAAACACACACAGATTAGGAATGGACATATTGGGAGATCCTTACTGATAACACAAATAAAACATAAAAAATTGAGACCTAATTCACATAAATCAGCAGTAGAGATGTCTATTTATATATATAGGGTTTGAAATGCAGTGAAATGCAGACATTTTAGCATAGCAGGCTACACATTATACAATTATTATCCAAAGTACAATTATTTTGAAATACTGGACAAACATTTGACCAATATTTATTTAAAGCCCACTGTCAACCATGATACTAGTATTATACCAAAATCATTATTAAAGCTTACCTATAATGGAATATTGGGAAAATAGTGACTTAAACCACAATTATAAGTAATTGTTTTACCAATTAATCTGACAAATTACATTTCATTTTACTCCACATGCATGAAATGCATCTCTACAAATGTTCTCTTTCAATATATATTTCTTATAGCATCCCCTTGTAGAGAAATTTCAGACTGCAAAGCACGTCTTTATTTGGAGCTACAAACACAGTGAAATCACAAAACAATCACTAAGCTGAATCATCTGGAACACAATAATGTAATGAGTTATTTTTTTATTAACTAATCTGTTTTATGTAATTAATCTGAATTAAGAAAAAAACCTGATAGCCCTCTGAAAAATGCAAGAAACAGGTTAGATATTGTGAGATCCACGGCCAGCGGCAGCTAGAGGCCACCATCACCTGAACTAAGGGAACTTTTGACATGGGTATGTGGCTTTATGAATAAGGGTTCTCAGCCAGCTGGGGCTTAAGTAATAATGGTGATGGCGTTGGTGATTGGTTGTGGTGTGTTCACGTATTGTATATAATGTTCCTGAGTTTGCATGCTGAGTTGTCTGTCCACCTTCACACATCCTTTGGTGTATACCTGTCCTTTTGTTTTGAGTATTTGCAAAAGTATTGGCCATCATGTCTTGATTTTAGAAAAATGGAACTCTGCGCCTGCGCCTCATTCATGGACGGGTGTGCACAGAACGTGACAGAAATGGCTCCTTTAATTATACTGCATGCACGATTACTGATGGTGACAATTTTCAGACACTGTCAGCAGTCTTCTTTCATAATTCTAATCAAAGTGTTGTTTGAAAGGCTTCAGATAATTATAGCAAGACCATCCACCAAGATACGCATCTCCAAAAGCCAAATCAGCACACTGTAAAATGAAACCATTTGCCTTCGTTAGAGGGCAAATTCCACTGCAAAATGTAACAGCCGAGCTGTATGAACATAACCACAAAAGATTGCAGCTCAAGGCTGTAGACTAATTTTATTCATGCAACAAACATGGAGTACAGAAGGAACGGATACTGTGCTTGACCATGACGAGAATACATTATTTTCTCAGTGGCCAAAAGAAAACTTCCATCTACTGTTTGCTGTGGCAAACAGGATCTGTATCAAGGCCATGTGAAAGAGATTCAGTGTTATTCAGCAGTGAGACAGAGAGAGAAAGATAGAGAGAAAGAATGTAACCCTCAAAACAGAAATATTTTAAATTTTAAAGGGCTTTCTAATGTGAAAAATGCTAAAAAAACAAACAAAAAAAACCAACATGTATTTGGTGTGAGACCCTAAGTGCCTCCTCTGTTCTCCCCCACTTGTCCTGAGCCTTACTTGAAGGGAACTAAATTGGTTACAGCTGCTTACTTCAGAAAAAAAGAGCTTCAAATAGGTACAACATGAGAAACTGCTTGATCAGACAGATGTGATTCCCTCTGGTCAAGTTGGAGGGAGAAAAGTCACCCTTTTTGGAGGAAGGGGGCAGAAGCCAGGAGAGAAACTGTTACGTGGAGTCAGGCGATGAAGCACATGGTTTTCAGTTCCAAGATTTGAATACTACAGGCTATCAGAATCAGAATCAAAAACCTTTATTGATCCCAGGGAAAATCACTTGACCCGGCCTGGACAGGGCTAAACTGTGAGCTTCAATTGTTTACATTAAATCATGCTAACTCATAATATTAATTAAAGTACGCCTGTTTTATGTTTGAGTTACTTCACTTACTTGACTCAAAGGCAATCAATTTCCAGGATTTTTAAGTTACACTAACTAAGTGACATCTACACCATGGGTGATAAACTGCCCATGATACCGTGATATTAATACACTGTGATTAAGGTTTGAGATTTATCAATATTTTTGAATATATTCAACAGATAATGGACATTATATTCACAGTCTACACACACAGTTTGTTTTTGCTTTTAATGCTATTTTCTGCTCTTTACACAGGAATCCAAAGTTGAATGCAAGAAAAGTCAAGCTTGGGGTTGCTTTGGAAAGAACAATTCATAATCTGGGGTAGGGCAATATAGTATTTTGTTCTTCTGTGATTTACAGACAGAACGTACCAGCACTGCTCCATTCAAAAAATACTATCAATGTGACATGTGCACTCAGAGTAGGGCTGGGCAATTTGGCCTAAAATCAAAATCTCTATTAATTGAACATTTTAACTCGATTGCGATT
This sequence comes from Nannopetersius ansorgii, assembly GCA_037974605.1. Lineage (NCBI taxonomy): Eukaryota > Metazoa > Chordata > Actinopteri > Characiformes > Alestidae > Nannopetersius > Nannopetersius ansorgii. The sequence goes on from JBBPDE010000006.1 coordinate 6,780,918, forward strand.
AATGAACGATTATTTTATTTATTTATTTATTTTTTGCCCTCATAGTTCACTGACAAGTTGCTCAGTTGTCTCAGTGTTTAAGCTCTCCGTGCTCGACATGTTGGCGGAATAACTTAACATAAGGAAGCGGGGTCACAGGACTCCACACGCGGTAGTGTTTTTACAGGGAAAGTAATCGAAATAATCGACCTGGAAAAATTTGATCGAATATGGGTTCTGAATGTCGATTTCGATTACTTTTCGATTAATCGCCCAGCCCTAACTCAGAGGAAGTATATTGTGGCTTATTACATTATGTCTTAATTCATAACAGCATGATAAAATATTGCCGTACTGCACATCCCATAAAAATGAAATGAATATTCCTTTAGTGTAATTTAAAGAAGTTTTTTTTTTAGACATCATTTAAGCACTGACTAATTATGCAGCACTGTATCATAAAACGTTTGGAGAATATCTTGATATGGCAGTAAGTTTGGAGCAAACAGGAGTTTGTTGTTGGAGATGTACTCTCTTGACCCATGTGCCCCACTCTGGTGCCAGTTTGGCATCAACGCCTTTGCCTGCTTGTGACTAAAAACACAAACTCGTGAGAAAAAGTCTTCATAGACCAGCCTGCCATTTGTTTTACACCAAGCACCAGGTGATAAAAAGAGAAATTGCTTTATTTACTCAAGCACCAAATGGGAAACCCCAAATGGAAAGGTGAGCAAAATGACACGAGTGTAAACACACAGCGAAAGAAACGTCGGACTACAATCCTTCCCAGGCACATGGACTGAGAAATTTAAGTATTTAAGGCAAAATATATCATAACAGAGTCTGCTGCAACACACAGATCATCATCATCATGGAGGTGGAGGTAGTTCGGTGGGTAGGATACTTGCCTCCGGACCAAGAGGTCGCAGGTTTGAATCCTACCTTCAGCACCACCACTGGGTCCCTAAGCAAGACCCTTAACCCTAAATTGCTCCAGGGAGACTGTCCCCTGTAGTTAGAGAATGGAAGTCGCTTTGGATAAAAGCGTCTGATAAATGTAAGTGTATTGGAAAGGAGGGGGGGTGGTAACCTACTCTATATGGACTAAAGTATTGGGATACACTTCTTAATTATTAAATTTGGACATAGTTGGCCATGCTTCCAAATTTGTGGACACAGTTGGGGAAGAACCTTTTCTACTCCAGCATGACTGTGTCCCGGTGCACAAAGCAAACTCCATAAAGACATGGTGGGATGTGATAAGTGTAGAGAACCTTGATTAGCCCACACAGAGCTCTGACTGCAACCCCATCCAACACCTTAGGAATAAATCTTGTGGAAAGCCTTCCAAGAAAAGTGGAAGCTATTATAAAAGCAAAAGGTATGTGTGTGTGTGTGGGGGGGGGACGGGACTCCATATTAAAGTATATGTATTTTAATACAATGTCAGTAGCGTCCCTGTTTGTGTGACTGTCAGGAGTCCCAATACTTTTGTCCACGTAGTTTGTTTGTTGGAGTCGCCAGTAGGCGCTATGGGTTAGCGTTAGCCTAGTGACACAGGCTAGCAGAACATCTATGGACACTTTCTTTCATCAAAATGGGAAGACAGAAGTCATGTCGGTCTTTGAACGGGTATCACAGGAGTTTGACGTTGTTCTGAAGAAGTTTTTCCTGATCTATGAGTGTGTGTGTGTTTGTTTAGCGAGTTGTCAGCCCTGAACGAGACACGACTGTGAGAATGATAACGGTCCATACCGTTACAGAATTTATAACAGAATGATCAGCATACACCGTTTTTTAACTAACTTGATATATTTTACGCTTGCTTGGTGGCATGAGGTGCGTAACGGGACCGTAACTGCCACGAAAGAGCCACAGCCCGAGCTCCAGGACGCATGAAGTTACAAATCAACAAGTTGTAACAAAAAAAGTAACATGAGTCTTAAAACGGGTGGTGCCTTTTACATTGTATAGAAGGGACGTCATTGTAACACAGGGACATTAGGAGTCGTGGACAAAAGACAAGTTAAAAGAAAGAGAAAGGAGCAGAAAAGTGGACTCACCCTGGGCATAAACGAAGGCGCAGAAGTTGCAGGCGAGAAGCAAAAAGACTATCTGAGAGCGCACACACATCTTAGTGTTGTCCCGCAGCGCATGGTGAAGTCAAACCCAGACGAGGCAGTGTGGCTCCGAGCCGCTCCATGAGACCGTCCGTGCACCCGGGGTGAAGTCAGACTGCATACCGCGTCTCCTCCACACACAGGCCGCGGGGCAGGGACACGGGGGAGCCGAGCGCACCGGGCTTCAGCAGGGCACTGCGCAGGCGCGGCTCCAGCACCGATAGGAGAGAGGGGGTCCGGCCAGCCACAGCAGCCATGGAGCGAGATATAGAGGAAGGAAGACGGGGAGGAGCGGACCGAGAGAAGGGGGCGGGATGGAGACTGAGAGGGCGGTGGAACACGGGGAGATGGAGAGGACAGCAGAGAGGGAAGGGGGTCAGTATGGGAGATGCAGTGGACAGGAGACATTCAAAAAGAGTGGAAAGCACAAACCCATTGTCAGTTTTACAACGTGTGTTTTGAGAAATACACTATATGGACAAAGGTATTGGGACGCTCATCTTAATCATTGAATTCAGGTAGCCCCTTAATTCCGATATAAAGGATTTAGACTTTTTGTACAATGCCATGTTTACAACTTTGTGGACACAACATGACTGTCCACAGAGGAAGGTCTATAAAGACAGGGTTGGATGAGTTTGGTGTGATAGATCCATGAGCTCAACCCCATCCAACTCCTTTGGGATGAACTGGAACAGAAATTGCAAGCCAGGCCTTCTCTCCAAACGTCAGCACCTGACCTCATAAATGTTCTACAGATTGAAAGAATGGGCACAAATTCCCACAGAAACTCCAAAGTCTTATTGAAACTGTTATAGCTGCAACAGTGTCATTAAAGTCTGTGTTGGTGTAATTGTCAAGGGTTCCACAACTTTTGTCCATATAGCAGACATTTGTTTCGGGAAAATACATTTGCAGTATTTGGCAGGCACTCTTATCCAAAGTGTTGGTGGCCTAGTTTTCTTGCCTCTGGACCAAGAGGTCATGGGTTCGAATCCTACCTTCAGCACACCAACACTGGATCCCTGAGCAAGACCCTTAATCCCAAGTTGCTCCAGGGAGAGTTCCCCCTGTAGTTAAGGAATGAAAGTTGCTTTGGATAAAAGCGTCTGATAAATGCCATAAATCTAAAATCTTTGCAGTCCATAAGAAAACAGGTCCCTCATAGTAGTAAGACTACACTTAAAATTAACGGCTGCTGGAACACTACAATTCTACCAAAGAAGTTAGTCCTCCACCAGTCACGTATCTGATCACAGACCACAGAAGGCAATTTATTTGGTGAAGTTTGTGTTGATTAAGTTTGACATTAACATGTTATCTTATTCAGTGAAGAGTTGGGTCTTCAGTCTCCATTTGAGGATAGCAAGCTTTTCAGCATTTCTGAAATACCCATCCCTTGTTCATGGGCCTGGAGTTAGGAAATGAATTTACTTTATCCTAATTAACACGATGAGAAGGAGCAAGCGATGGGGAGGGTGGGTGAGGGAAGGACAGAGTAGAGGAATAGGAAGAGAGTGAAGATGAGAGGGACTAATAAGAATTGTGACTGGTCAAATACATTCAGGGTCCAAATGCATTTAGAAACACTTTCTAATAAGTGAATTCTACAACTCTATTAAACTTTTTCAATATCTTCCAACACATAGTCTAGAGCTGTCCTGGAGGAGTAGAGTTCTTGCCGTACAGCGGAGGGATATGCAGGGTGCAGTAAAGACGAGGAGAGAGGGAAGTAAGAGAGGTGGGTTGGAGGGGTAAGAATGTGACAGTAGAATAAAGGGGTATGTAGGTTAGGAAGAGAGGAGACGTAAGTAGGGGACGGTCGAGAAGAAGGGAAAGGTAGTTGTATTATAGGTCCACAGTGGGAAAGAAGGAAAAGAAAAGAGACAGACAGTAGAGTAAAAGGAGGAGGCTAGGCAGAGGACAGTAGAGAGGAGACAGTAAGAAACCAAGTAAGTAGGCTGCAACAGAAAAAAAGGAAATTAGAGGGCAGTAGAAAAGAGACAGTAGAGAAAAGAGTAGAGGTAAGTAGGGGACAGTAGGGAGGAAGGGAAAGGTGAGAAGTGGACTGTAAAGAAGCTGGAGGGATAATTAGGGATTAGTAGGGAACAGCAGAGAAGAGGATGGTAAGTAGGGGACAGTAGGAAAAAAGTAGGAGAGGTAAGTAAGGAAGAAGGGTATGTAGAAAGTTTCTTCAGGGTACATCAGTAGTGCCACTGGTAGTCCTGGAATTTGTACCCATGACTTTCTGATTACAAGGCCAACACCCTAACCACTAGGGCACTAGCTTTAAGAGGAGGAAGGTAAATAAGGGACAGTAACAGTATTGAAAGGATATTTTGGATATTTTGGATTCCATAATGCACCATATTTAACTAATCAGAACAAATATAGTCTTATAGGCAGTAGATGTGTCAGAGTAGGGAAATAATAAACATGCAGATCCCACAGGTACCCCAAGACCACAAGGACTGACTTTTGCTGAAAGGGAATTTCCTGTTGAACTGTGGGTTAAAGTGATCCAGCTTACTGAGAAATCCTATTTTGTAAAATGCACCCCACGCTCACAAGCTTGAAAATGGAAAATTAATTTAGTTTAATCTAACTCTTACTACTTATGAGAAGAACAAAGAGAGGTGAGGATTGAGGTGGCAGAGTTACTGGTTCCCACACAAGTATTTCCAAAATGCTGAGTATAGAATAGTTTTACTTTGGTTTCATAGCACAGAATTTCTCAGTTAGCCAGATAAATATCAGCCTAAAGCAAGAGTTAAAGTGGAATGTGTTCCAGTGAACAATTACTCATTTTAGGCCAGGTTTATGAAGCTTGTTGAGAAGACCTAGTTTGTTAAATACTCCTTTCATTTGGGCTTTAAGCTGGAAATTTCATTTACTTTAATCCTGCTGCAGCTACTTATGAGAACAGATTAAAAAAGGTCTTAAAGACGCTGTGTCTTGCTAATGTGTTACTACATTCCTAAGGCTCATATGTTAGGTTTATAAAATCATTTACAAAAGTCCTTTAATTTATTAACTCGCATGCATGTAATCTTACTAAATGAGACAGATCTATTTTAAACGGAAGTAAGAATTCAGCTGTTGTAGTTCAGAAGCAACAAAAGCCCACCTGTGTTGCATTTCTGAATCGAAGCACTGGGGTGGGCACAACAGTCCACACAAAGATACTTATGTTCAAGAGACTGCCTCATGTGAGGCCTGAGGCAAGGGCCAAACATTACTATGACCACTGGTTGCTCCTTTGGTCTGTGAATTCACCACAGTTCTCCTATTAAAATAGGATTCTATGTTTTCAGTGATTTCAGTGCTGTCTTCAAGTAGAAAATGTCTCATTTTAAATCAGAATAGTCCCATTTCAGAGACCATTACTCATGTGGGACATTCATTTATAGTCAGTTTATTATTCTCATTAATATGAGCTTATAGGCCACTGGTGTTCCCAAAATATCTTTGTTTGAAAACTTTTTTTTGGACTAAATATAATCCAAATATAGGTATACATTCATTTTGTTAATGACACGTTTATCCCAGTTGTGCACTGTTTCACTAAATGGGTCTTATTCTGGGCACAGAGATAATTACAGAAGGTGTGCCACACCTAACCTTGGCTAAGAGAAAAGCCAACTTCATAAAATGACTTTTTCAAGTCCCTGAATGAGACTGAACGCAAATGACTGAGTCACATTCAATTTAATTAAACGTGACTTGGTCACGTGGCCCCACCTACATCCAGGCACATACCGTCACATCCTGTGTAGTGCTATAATTACAGCTTATGCCTGAAACGTTTTGGGGTTTTTGTTGTGGCTGTGAACAGGCCCTGACTTGAAAAAGGGGGAACGAGGGTCAGGAAGTGGCGCTGGTCCTTCAATGTGGCTTACACATGTCGCTCACTCTTGGCGGACTTAGGCCTGCTGCAGATACTGAACGTGGGCTATATTTAGACATAGGAAACCGCACATGAAAAGTCAGCCGTATCCTTCATTAGACGTTAACGAGACTAAGGCGGCTCCCTAATCATAGAGCACACGACTTATGAAAGCAGAGGAGAGTCTTTCAGATAGACCTTAAATGTCACAGCCAGTGTGAGCAGGACAGAGCTCATGCTGAGGGCCTTCTAAATGCACCAGGTATGCCTGATCACTAAACATTAAATTGTCATATCTTGTTTATTACCATAGAACAAGATGTTTTGAGTCCAGCTGATTCGTTATTTTTTTTTGCTCTTTGTGATTCTCCTGCAGGGTATTATTGAAGTTCTAATCATATTCTCTTGATTCACCCATAAGACAAGGTTTGATGAGCCCCTTAAAGTGCCCTTTCTGTATTTTGTGTGTGCGTATACATACTGAATATATATATATATATATATATATATATATATATATATATATATATATATAGAGGGACAAGAAACA
>JBBPDE010000006.1:6808305-6819475 GCA_037974605.1 Nannopetersius ansorgii
TGTGTGTGTGTGTGTGTGTGTGTGTGTGTGTGTGTGTGTGTGTGTGTGTGTGTGTGTGTGTGTGTGTGTGATTTTTACCGGTAATCCAGATGAGTCTCCTTTTTCTCCCTTAAGTCCATTCCAACCAGGTCGACCCTACAGAGAGCAGTGAGACATGATGTAGGTGGTCTAAATCTTAACGTACAAACTCCACTGACTCCAGTCATAACACTGTAGCAGCTCTGGATGAAGATCATTCACATACTACACAGGCACCCCATAAAGTATGCTGAGTTCAGGTGATGGAGTGTTAAAATAACTTACTGGACGCCCAGGAAACCCAAATTCCCCTTTAGGTCCAGCTGGTCCCACAGGGCCCTGTTTGATAGAGCCAAACACAGAAATGTGATGATCTGATCTTAAGGCTCTAATCAACACCACAGTCTCTGAAGCAGGTGCACAGCCAAATGACGGCAAGTTGAGAGAGAGGAACAAGGCAGAAAACAAGCCAACCACTCCACTCTGACTCCGGTTCAGGGTAACACTGGCCTCACAACTTTTTCCAAAACATTTTGAACAGAAGCAGCTGTAGCCATACAACAAAAGCTTGGGAAACGAGAAAGAGACTTCAAACTCCAGTCTGGCAAACAGAACAACAGTGACTAACATGATAACTACTATGTAGTGCTGGATGGAAAAATTTTACATGATGATATTTTTCACAAAAAAAAAAATAGTATTGTTATATGAGATTAAAAAAAATCCACTGTCCTGAGTGCTGTTACTCTATGAATGTTAAAGTTCACATTTTGCTGGATTGTTGTTGCTGTTTATTGGACAATTAGACAGAGAGGGAATGTATTGCTTATGCATTTGAACAGTCAAATATGTCTAAAGAATCTAGCAAATTATATAAACTGTAGTGAACACACTCTGTTATCTATCAACACAACCGAAGCTTAAAATTAGTGTTGTTGTTTAACACCAATGCGAACATACTGCATTCCCAGCAAAACCATCATGCATATCAAAGATATCATCTTCATATCTTTGCACTCACTATTATTCCAGGAAGTCCAGGAAGGCCGTGTTCACCCTGTCAGTAAACATGAGAAAGGGTTAAATAGATATGAACTGAAATGATTCAGCTTATTCCCACAAGACAACAGCAGGGAAACAAAGGTGTTCACATTAATTAAATTAAAACACGTACATACATCCCTGTAAACATGAACTTTTTTTAATCTCCTCGTCAATATGTTGCCAAGCATGTGGTCCATAAACTGCATCTTTAAGCTTGTGAGCACTTTTCATACACATCGCAGACTTTGTGCCTTAAACTGACGCAAAAAGCTTTGTAAATCGGCCCCTCTGTGTGACTGGGTGGGGCTAAACTGCGGCAGACTAAACAGGCATATAAATGTTAACGTGTCAGTTTTTGTGACATCACAAAACAGTTTATACTAAATGTGCTTTTACTGCATCTTAGAGTTCAATTATTATGTGTATTGACTGTAGGGTGAATAGTATGTTTTGGAATTGTACAGTGTTTGTAGATTATAAAAATCAATATATGGGCACTTTAAAGAGCTAACTGCTGCCAATCAAGTTCCAGTCAGGTGCTATCGGACAGCCGTATGCAGATCACCACTCCAGGATTTCACACAGGCCCACAAGCTGGAGATCAGGATCACCTGAGATAAGACTCAGGCAGTATATATATATATACACCTTCAGGACAATCTGTGCAAAGTATACTAAGCCCTGCCTAGTTACCGAGCGTACTCTCTGTGTTATGGATTCTATTTGTCTTTTTGGACTTTTTGCCTTTTGTTTTTGCGGACTTTGTATTGCAATAAACCACCAATAATCCTGCATGCATCCGTGGCGCATGTCCTCTTCAGTTATAGGCCAAATGCAGTAGTCTTTCCTGTCAGAGTTGAAGTTATTAATGTGTGTGTGTGCGTGTGTGTGTGTGTGTGTGTGTGTGTTTGTGTGTGCTTTGACCCAGAGATGAGTCACCTTGATTCCTTTAGGCCCCTGTGGCCCAGTCACTCCAGACAGCAGAGATCCATCCGCAGCAATGGTGATGCCTGGTTCTCCTTTCTGACCCTATACACACATCCGCACACAGATGAACATGCACGCACATGCAATTGGGTTAAAAAAAAGGCACATATGATGGTTGGGATCATGTATATTGAAACAAACATGATCCCTCTTGCACTGTATATTACCAATAAGGTAATATACAGTATAAGAGTCTACTGCAACCTGAGCGAACACACAGTAAACATATGTGAGGCTACACACACAAACACACACGTGCAGGTTAATACAAACCATGTGTCAGAGAAGCCCCTTAGGCCCTTTAAAAGGGGGTTACAATCGGATAACAGTTTCATTCTCGTTTTTGGTCTGGACTGAGTTTGCTGGTGTATAGTGTGTGTGTGTGTGTGTGTGTGTGTGTGTGAGAGAGAGAGAGAGAGAGAGAGGGCCTGTCTGGTAGTCATTAAGTTCTTACACATCAATGCTTTGCCCTCGCCAGCAGCTCAATATGGAGGTGCTCTTTAATCTTGAACAGAGTGGTTCATTTCGCACACTCTTCACTGATTAAAATCTAACAGGTTTAGACTGAGATTATGACATTCTCAGGAGAGTGGGATTATGACGCACATATTGATAGTGGAACGCACCACAAAAGCAGTTTCGAGTGACTGAGGTCAAAAGTTTTGAGTTTCCAAAGGGACCGGATGGTTTTTAATATTTGCATCGGGGCCACACACCTCCTCAGACACCTTTCCTAATCATCATACATCACTCTTACCTTTATTCCTGGGGGTCCCTCCACACCTGGGATTCCAGGGTCACCCTTAGGACCTCTTGGCCCCTAAAAAAAGCAGGACATGAAGGAAAGCATAAAAATATTACCACTAAAGTTTACTAACAATTGCCAATGAACACATACTTTATAACAGATAATGGGGTAAACTGAATCAGAAGGTGTTGGATCAAATATATTTTTTCAGAATATTATAATGGATTATAATGAAATGTAATAATGTGTCAAAACCTCTAGGGCAATTTTTCATTTTTACAACAAAACCGGGTATGTTATATTTCGTTTACATTCCACTACTCCTTTAGTTTCTGCAGTTGGCATATTCACACAAAAGACACTAAAATAACTGAACTGTGGGCTGTGGTGAAATCTGCCATGCATGATGCACTGAACTCTTTCCTCGTGAATGATAATCAGATCTCATCACTGAGAGACTGGGATCCATAGTAACAGAGAACTCACAAAGTGTTAAAATGCAAACCCAAAAAGTCTTCCTGTAACAGTTAGATTGTGGCCCGTTAGTAAGCCCCTTCAAATGAATGAGTACAATGAGAACGCAATCCAGGATTTTTTTGGTGTAGCATTACTGCATGTAATATTGTGGCCAAGTTCTTTTGTTCCCCCAAGATTTTCCACTGGATAATTTTAGATCTCTGAACTTCACTGTGTCATTCCATTCCATTGTTGTTTTGCATAAATACTGTAATTGAGCAGAAAAGCACAAACAAACAATACAGCATCTGTTTCTGTTTCAATATAAAGTCATGTTGGGTCTATTATTTCCAATCAGGGGACATGTTTACTGGTTATCCGGCCTTTCTATCTGATCTCCCAGTGGAGTTCTGAACTGAACTGCAAAGAGATGAGAGTGACTATATTACTGCATTTTCATATATGCAGCAGTAATACATGCAGAAAAGAGGTTACATCAAGGAATGGAAGCCTATAAGCTGAGAAGTCCAAAAAATCCAATGCTACATTAACCTGATGCTTTGGTGCCACAAAGTTTTCTTGAGTGATAATGTAGAGGTGTTATCCACAAAACACCAATGAGGCCACAGGTTTTCATTCCTGCAAAGCAGGAGCTCACATGATCAGTTGTTTGAGGATGGAGACCGAAAGATTAAACATGTGAAATGAGGTGAGCTCCTGCTTGTGTGGAATGAAAGCCTGTAGCCACATCGTCCCTTTATAGATAATACGGGGCACCCCTATCAGTGAAGAACCACTTTTGGTTCTCTAAAGAACCATTTCAGATAGTAAGATTTGTGATAATGTTTTCTTAATGCCTCAAAGATTTTCCCCATAATATGAAGAATATGAACAAGCTCTTCCTCAAACATTTACCTTATTTGGAGTTTCATTTAACTTTAAAAAGGTTCCTTACATTCAAACATCTAATTAGATCATTGGTTTTCACAAGAACCAATTAAACATTCTGTAGGCAACCTAAAGTGGTTCTTCTATGACATTTCACCAAGAACCTGTTCTGGAATCTTTATTTTGTTGGGCTTGTTACACAATAAGGTATTGTTAGGTAGATACCAATTACCCACCTGTTATTTGTGGCATTTTATAAGTGTCTTCAAATAGAATAGATTAGAATGGTGTGTGAGCACAAATATTCATTTTTATCAGTAAAAAATATGTCAGTCACTGATACTTCAACGCCTCTACATCCTACAAATCTGACACTTCAGAGCAGTTCTAACTGATTAGTTGTAATGCTTATCTCCACTTTCCCCCTCTCATTTATGATCTATGCAGCAAAGCTCTGTGGGAAGAAAAGCATCACTAATGCAATGAGATCATTAAGAACAAGATTTCATGGAAAAGTGAGCTTCATTCATGCAGCATCACACACAATCACTGCAGAGTTTCAGATCCAACTCTGACTTTTGTAAGGTGGGCGTTTCTTTAAAAGCTGACAAAATCTGTAATTATTGGAACCCTTATTTCAGATGAATAAAAAAGGCTGATGGAAATTCCTCTTCATGTTCATCAAATGTTTATACTCAGCCAAGCAAGACATTATATAGATTCCATATGAGCCCAATAAAACCAGCTGATTTTATTTTAACATTTTATTTTTCTACCAGTGGTTGCTCAAATAAAGGTATGACCTTTTTCCCATTTTCACTCAATAAATGATATTAATCATAATAATGGATTCATAATTATCTTTAGCAACAGTGCCATTCATTCTGGATGGGACTGTATGCATGTATGGCTGGAAGTAGAAGGGACTCATTGAGGAAAAATAGCCTTAATCATAATGTGGTTTAGAAAATATACACATTTCAGCATAACAGACAACAGAACTGGAAGTCTGTAATCTTGAATTAGATTACTATACGACATTAGACGTAATTAACATAAACCTAAAACTGAAGTCCTGCATACTATAAGACATAAGTCTACTCACCACTAGCCCTTGAGGATCAAAAGTCCCAGAGAAGTTGAAGAGGCCATCTGTATCGTTCAGCATTAACTAGTAAACAGACATAATGGACATAAAGGACATAATGAATTCAACTGAATAGCTGCATGCATTGATCTGAAGGTGGGTACTTGAGTGCTGGAATGGATTGTAATAATATCCAATAATGTGCAATTTTGGCCTAAATAAACTTCCTGGAAAGTAATAAACCAAAAAAAGTAGGGAGGGCTGTCATGGTTTAAATTGATCATTTGGCTAAAAAAATAATCAGTTAAGACGTAAATAAACTAACTAACTAATGATTATGACATTTTGAAGGATAAACAGGTCATTATAAAGCAGTGTTCAGCACTATGAACTCTCTCCAGCAGGGGGCACTTTTGTGCGCATAACTGAAAGAGAGCAAACCCACACTAGCAGGGCTTAATTGATATTGCATTTGTGGTTACAAATTTCACATTTATAAAGTAAAATTATTTGATATAATTGTTAGTGACAGCCCTACTGTTATGTAAACAATACAATAAATTCCTAATAAATATACTCCTGATAGAAATGTTAACATGATCTAACTCACATCCTGGAGGTTGATGACAGGCCCTGGTGGTCCGGGTGGCCCTGGTGGCCCAGGGAGACTGAGTCCATCCTGGCCTCTCTCTCCCTGCATCCCAGCACAAACAAAGCACACACATTTAGCTTCGAACATTCATGTTCTTCTAATAGCATTAATGGACAAAAAGATTAAGGCTGTGTAAGTTTTCATCTACACACCTTCTGTCCCACACCCCCTTTCTCTCCTTTCTGTCCCTGAAGAAAAACCAAAAGGCACAGAGGGAAAATATAAGCATATTTGGTACACAATGGTGTACATCAGCATGTACATCACATCACTACCAGTCAAAGGTTTAGGACACACTGAGATTTTCTACATTTGAACGTTCTCATTCAAAATATATACCATTAATTTAATATATACTAAAAATACACTCAATATTCTTTGCCAAACATATACATGTCACATTTTTATTCATCTTTACTGACTTTTAAAAGCCACGTTATATAATTATAATTATGATGTGGATTACCAGAGAAGTGTTAGACATTTAATGTCTCAAAAACAGTTAACCAAAAAGTTAAAGGACAGTCTAGAATTTGACTCTGTATCACCACACAACCAGTTAATAGCACTGTTACATATTCTTCATATTTTATAAAGGAAATGTTTGGCATATTTTCATTTATAGTTGTTCACCCAACAGTTTTCCAATGTTTAACAAGAATATGAAATAAATGCAGTTTATGAAATAAATAGATAAGTGATCTAAACCTACGGTGTACAAATACATTTGATTGGTGATATACTGTATGTGTAGACCATCGTTTCATGCCACATTACAGCACATAATGACATTTTTGCATGATTTCACTATATACATATATACATGGCACCTCAACTTAAAACACCTCCCTGGATCCCTGCTTATAATATTGTTATAACAACATATTGTGGCACTATGAGCATTTCCAACATCTTCTGGTTTGCACTCATACAGTTACATGGAGGTGGTGAGATGAAATACTGACATTTCTTCCTGGAAGTCCAGGTGGTCCAGGAAACCCTTCAGCTCCTTGAGGCCCAGGCTCCCCCTACAGGAGTCAAGGAAGGATAACAGTCAAGGAACAGCATTTCAAACACACACCCTGTGTTTGTTTAATGGGCATAAAAGTTGTGACATGGGGTAAATATGAGGCCATTTTTAAATGACTGGCAGCTGTATAAGGAAAATATTGTGAAATAATGAGTAATGAGTAATAATAACTACCCCAAAATAATGCCCCATCTGTGTGTTGTGTGTGTAATATCTGAACTGCTCTCATTTCTGGGATGCTTTAGTGATAATTATAGACAAATGTTATTTATCTATTAGAAACAACTGGAATATGAAATCTTTGCTATTATATTACAACCATCAACACAACTTTCAGGCCTAAAGCGATGTGGACTAGATACAGCATACTCTTGTATAGAGAAAAAGTGCAATAGGTACATAAATGCAGATTTAAATGGGTGTGGTGAGTTCCATTGACCCCAACAGATGTGTTGTGGAGAGATTATTTGGTAAATTAAGTCCTAATGGGAAGCAAATGGGCGGGAACAGCAGGCTTCCTCTGGCAACCAGGAAGGGGGAACAGTGGGCCTCATTCATCAAATACGATCAAACGCAAGCACAGCGTACGTCAGAACATGAAAAGGAACCAAATAAAAATCACATTTATCAAAGTTGTGTAAGTCACTGATGGTCTTGTGACCTGAATACAAAACGGAAAAGGCAGGTGTACAACGGTGCAGGAAATATCTCATCTGACCACATACAGCAATGAATACCTATACTGATGTACCTATTTTGCATTAACATGTTCTGTTGAGGCCCATCCTGCACAGCGAAAACCCACCACAACTCAACAAACGAAATCTGAGAATTTCCTGAGAACGTCTATAAATTTTACAATAGAATTTTCCAAGGCTCCTAATTACTCTGTATTACCCGGTATTTTATTCATTGTTATTAATTAATCTTATTTTATTCAATAATATTTAACATTTTTATATAAATACATATAATTTAATAATATAGATTTGATTTGTACAGTGTCCCATGCAATATGGTTTGGGGGAATGATAAATAATATACTGCAATTATCAAAGAAGAGGCATTTGGAAAATGTATTTCAGTAACATAAAAAACAGTTCACCCACATCTTTATAGAATCATTATAGAACCAGCTACAGTTCATCACTCTGTACACATCAAACACTCACATCACAGCAAAATTTGGCAGCAGTTTTTATCTGAAGGGACTAACAATTCTTGTGTATCTCAGATGTAGGTGGGTGTAGTGTTAGGAGTCTTGCACAAGAATTTTCTGGTGCAGTGTGGAACGTCACCCAGCTGAGGAGACAGCAATATTACCCAGTACACTAGACCAGCCTACAATATCATTTTAGCATTGGAACAGTGATTCCAAATGGTTCAAATATAGTTCTTCTGAAAGTTTTGAACAATTTAACTAGCGTAGACATGGTGCTTGCTGTATGTGCATTTGTATAAGTGAGGGACTAACCTTAACTGAAGTACCTGGAAGACCATCCTCACCGCTTTTCCCCTGGAAAATACAATGCCCAGGTCATTGCATCTTTATGTAAAAGTGTTTATTCGCATTAATAGGTGTCATAACATGCAGTATTTGTAGTTTTTCAGGATAACTTCTAAGGTTATATATGTTTATATATATATATATATGAATAAAATGATAGTAATTATAGTATAATAAAGTACTAATATAATATAATATAAACCCACTTGTGGTCCTGGAGGGCCAGGAAGACCTGGAAGACCCTGCAAGGGAAGACAGATAAGCTTTGAAACAGACTTTGTGACTGAAAACAATCTCCACAAATTGTCAGTTACCCCAAAGAAAAATAAAGAGCTCATCCAGCTACAGTAAATGCACTCACTGGTGGGCCTCTAGGGAGTGTGGGCCCGAACCCACTGCCTCCACCCATGCCTGAACCCTCAGAATCCTGCAGAAAAACAAACATGCACACACATTATTGCACTTTGCTTTGTCTTTAGCTATGATGGGTTCATTAATCATCAGATATGATTTTGAGTTTGGCAAGATTACATATAATTTTGAGATTGTTTGTGTGATCAACCAAAAAAATGTTTCCTGCAGTTTTTTTTTTTTTAAAGTTCAGAAGATGGAGGAACATTCAACACAGAAAGATAAATGAGCTGTCCTGAATGATAAATGGTGTGTTTTTGAAGTGTCTGTTTTGTTTGGCCACTTAAGCAGTATTTAAAAAAAATAGAAATAATGGTTGCTCCTAGCCGTGTGATTTTTCTGCCTAGTCCCAATCTGAAACTTACCAGTGCATCAAAACTGAAGCGTGCAGGCGGCCCTGGAGGCCCAGGTGGTCCAGGAAGGCCCGGCTGCCCCTTTGGGCCTTCTGGTCCTACAGGCCCTGGCATCCCTGGGACACCTGGCTGACCTTGATCACCCTGTGAAACAGCATCGGACAGAACTGATTTGTACTGTCTGTGAAGTGTTTCCAGTGTGCATTACATCAAGACAATAAAACTAAATTACTTTTCTATACAATACGCTAATGGTACCAAAATGAATGGGGTTTAGGTATTACCTTGAATCCTGTCAGTCCAGGCAGCCCTGTTTCACCCTGTCAATAAAACCACAGTGAAATTGTAAAGTTTCTTACAGTAACCTCAAATTCAAACCACAGCTAATGTGAATTAGTCAAGGATTCAGCTGTCATGTACAATGTACCCTCTCGCCTTGTGGGCCGTCTTTTCCTGGTTCACCATCCTTGCCAGCAACTCCCTACAAAAATTACAACATCATCATTAATTCCATTCACCCAGTGGAAAACTGGCCTTCACCAAGACAGTGTAAGCCTATTCTTAATGCCTCAGCATGTGTATATTGCAGGTGTCTAGGTACTATGTTAGGTTACACTTTAACGAAGGCCAGCATCTGTAAGGTTAAATCACCTACATAAGACCCTTATGACAACTTACATAAACCTGTCTACTGCTGTTGATTTGTGCTACCGTAGCATTTTGTTGACAAGGCAGCAAACCCATGCTGGTTTGTACATTGTCTTACACAGCACCATATAGATGGACTGCTGTGACCGTTACTGCACATGAACAGTGCAGAAACAGATATTAAATAAAAGAGACAAAGAGAGTCTGTAATATTGATTATTCATTCACTCATACGTCAAAATTCATTTAAATTTTTAAATACTTTTACAGAAAAAATGTGTGCAATTAAACTAGATTAATTAATAACAGGCGTATAAATAATTTGATTATTTTTTTTTATCACATGACACCCCTACTTATAATAAACTTATTCCATCAACTTGAGTAAAAAAGGAAGTTTCTGTCCATTTCAGTGTCACTTCACATCAGCCAGGGTTATGACAGCTAATGTCTGATAACCGCCTATATCAAAGGCATACACTCTGGACATACATATAGTCAATATACAGTCAAATGCAAAAGTTTAGGCGCCTTGTATGTGTTTTTCTTTATTTTCTATGTGAAAACAAGTAAGCATTCTCTACAGAGAACACACTTTTGCAATGTAATGCCCATTTACTGATTTAATATACTGGGAAAAAAATAAAACATTAAATGTCAGTGCAAAAAATTGCCATGCACACTAACATTATCAGAAAATTACACATTTAAGACATATGAACGTGGATGTGTACTTATTTTCACTTAGAAAATGAACAAAGCATGTAATTTGATGAGTGATATCCAAACCTTTGCGTATGATTACATAGACAGTCAAATCTCATTTACCTTCACATAAACAGTGCATAGTTTGAACAGTACAGATGTTTCGTTTTGCCATTTTCAGTGATGATGTATCTATGGCTGATTAGAACTACAAGAAGTTGAAGATAAAAAAAAGGCAACTGCTGTGGATGAAATTGCTGCATGTAGCCTAATATAACACACAGGCAGCAGAGTCTCAAAAGTCAGGTGGTGGAATATGGTGAGATATTCCCCAACACTGAAAGCCACAGGAGCAAAAAGTTAATTTTAATGAAAGTTTAAGTTTCATAGTGGATTAAATTGATTTTAGTTTCCTTTGTGAGCCATGAGTGAAGTAAATAAGAGCATTAAATAGTTAGTTGAAGCTTCAGTGGGTCTCAAACATAAAAGGCAGCTTCCCCTCAATGACACACAGGCAGTCATGTTCCTTCAGAAGCATTTGGTTTTAGTCAGATCAGCTCACTCTCTCTCTCTCTCTCTCTCTCTCTCTCTCTCTCTCTCTCTCTCTCTCTCACACACACACACACACACACACAC
>JBBPDE010000006.1:6819575-6830376 GCA_037974605.1 Nannopetersius ansorgii
CACACACACACACACACACACACACACACACACACACACACACACACACACACACACACACACACAAACACATACACTGATCAGATTGCAGTGAAGCTCTCTCACTTTTCACCAGCAGGTTGATCTTTTGATCAGCCTCCTCACTGTTCTCCGGCTGACAGGTTTACAGTTGATTCTGCACTTTGTGGGCAAACTTGCATCTTAAAAGATTACAGGATTAATGCTGTATCTGATTGGCCTGACAAAAAAGTCTCTCTCCTTTCCACTCCCTCTCATGAGTGGTAAAATATTTGGAGCTGATGACTTTGATCTGCTCTGTGTGCATTTGCAGAATATTAATACGCTTAACATACGGTGCAATGTGCGCCATTTAAAGCACTTGTAATAACAGTTTGAAGACACAGTAATCCCAGAATAAACATAACAATGCAACTCAATCTCAAATCCGACTTTAAAGTAACTGCCGTAATGAATAGCAAATTAATCTGGTGCGAACCACTCTAAAGTCCCACAGAAATGGGGGATCTGGATACAGAGTGTCTCTGCAACAAGGGGGCATGTTCTCCATCACACTAAGATCCAAACACATTTTTAGATGTCAGTCAGACACTCTTGAACGTGAAGGATTTGAAGTAAAGACGTCAAAACTGTGTACACATTAAAGGGCCGTTCCAGACAGTGCCCCTGCAGAACAGACCACACAACTAGAGGGGCTTTCTCGGTCAACATGCCGACGAGTGCACATGTACTTGTGCCTTCTTTTGAGAATGCGCTAAATTAAACTACTTCACTAAACTTCAAAAGCTTTTAATGAGGAAAACTACACACAGAGCACTTAGTGGAGTTCTGCTCAGTGTTATTTCTAATTCACATATTCTGAAAGGTCACACTGGCAGACATGGGTCATGAAAAACAAGCATGAACCTTTTGACATACACTTTAAAAAAGCATGTTTTGTTCTCATCCAGTGCAAGTGATTTTTTTCCCTAGACAGCAAAGAACAAGGGAGCTGGTGCGTAAAACCCATCCTGGTATCTCACTTTGCTCTGGCAAATATATCCATTCAGATTGTCTGATACTGACATAACACCACACTGGCTATAGAGGAATACAAGCAACAAGATTCCACAACATTCCAGTGTTTTCTTCTAGCAAATGTAGCCTTTTTGTAATACAACACAGCCAGTTCATCACTGATCTAGTTTTGTTGTTTTAATATAAATTTTAATATATACACATAGTACTGTGCAACCGTCTTGGGCACCTGAGAAATTTAGATATACAGTAAGAGTTTCTTTTACATTAATATTACTCATTAAACTGAGTAAAAGTACAAATAAATATATATATATGACATTATAAATAGCTAATAATGACTTCATGTTCAGTATCTCAGTGTGTTCCTTGTGGAAGCCAGGTATAACTTACATTTTCCATCAGAAACCTGGTTTGACCCGGTCCTTCACTAAATTAAATCAGAAGCTGCTGATGGAATTTCACAAATTGAAACAGTGGCTGGAGGAAGAGAGGAGGAACCTGGAACTAAACCTGGGTTCTCCTCACCAGCTCACAAAATATCAACTACTTTTATTCAAAGAAAATATATTTCTTGATATTTTTACTGCTTCCTTCTTTGTTTGCATTTATTCAAAATGTTAACTCTGCTGTTTAAAGCCATTTAAAGTTGAGAAAACGGCTTTAAACTATTTGCATAGGAGCCTAAGATTCTTGCACAGTACTGTATATAATCTCTACTAATCCGTAAATAAAACTGACACAGTGCCCACACGTAAGCTGCTGATGAAAGTCAAAGCAGTTAGCTAGCCAGAAGCTAAATGCCAGAGGCTGGGGGTTACTGTAAGCTGCATGCGATTGGAACACGTTGAGGGGAAATCCTGCCTTTTGTGGCCCATGGCTTTAATTTAGCAGCCAGGACCAGACTCTATACCTCCAGAGCTAGGTCCATCTCTGAGTCAAGCTCAAATGCAGACCCAGCCACAATTCCCGACTCAACATCAAATGCAGAGCCAGAACCAGAATCAGGATCAAATCCAGAACCACTAAACCAGTCCGCAATAACCTGAAACACAGCATGGATCGGCTGATACAGAGTCAACACATGGCACACTTTCAAAATGTGCAAACACAGGCTGACTCAGCTTTATCACTGCAACGTAAGAAGTGTTTTGGCATATAGCTGAGTTATTTACATCAATGTTATTGCTAGGCCAGTATCATGTTTATTATATTTTATTGATAAGTCAATAAATCATCTGAATTAAAATCTTGCTGATTATGATGACAATGGTTTTCCTTATAACGCTGTTTACTAAAAATAACATTAGCACAGTTTTACTTAAACATAAATCAGCCGAGATATGGTTGGGGTTAAAGTCTTTGCTCTGATTGAGATTAAGTTTTGGACTGGAGCCACAAGATGTAACTAATGACACATTTTCCATGCCTTAATCATCACATAATCACAGGTACATTGTTGAGTAATCCTAAATAGACTGGCTGGTCATAGACTTCCATTATTGTTAGTTCAATTTTTGTTCAAAGTATTGCTTTAATCTAGATTAACTCTTAATAAGTAAACATCAGAGAGCAAATGAATACTCACTGGAATGCCAGGTTTACCCATCTCCCCATCCTTCCCGGCTTTTCCAGGTGCTCCCGGAGGTCCTATTGGCCCTGGAGAGAGACTTAGGGAAGAGCCGGGTGGACCAGGCTGCCCTGGAGGCCCTGGAGGACCTGGAGGACCCTGGCAGAAAAACACCAAATTTGAACGATATCAGGCCAGTAAGTCTAGTCATAGTTTTTGTATCATTTAGTATTCATTTGATCTAACAAATTTTCACAAGCAAAATAAAAGTTAGGTTATATGATGCAAACAAATCCTTGGAGAATAGGAAACTCACCCTGACGACCTCAGTGTCACTGTCGAAGTCCTCAAAACCTGAGCCATCAATGGCATCCTGCATCAGGATAATGAACATAATAGTGAGCTTACTGTGTTTTATATATATATACACACACACACACTTTTTGTGTTCTCTCAAGAGCACCAAAAAAGTGTATAGTTATATTTTATTTGGAAATGTAGTTGATTTTACGTTAATATTTAGGTAAATGTAAAAACAATTTTTATCTAACATCACCCATATAACGTTTTTAATAACTACATTTTAGATGGCTTTCCAATTACCTTAAAGTGTGCCAAATAAACTATGGCACCTTTGATGCTTATGCCTTTAATGCTGCACAAAAATACCAATCTCTAATGACAATGTTCTCTTTAAGATAGCAGGATAAAGAGGGAGGTAGCAGGTGGTTCCATCTGGAGGAAGAGCAAAGGTTTCTATTGTTTGTATTTCCTTTTCCCCTGATAGCTACTTAAGGCAAGATCAAGGACATACCACATATCGTAACCCTCCTGATCGTCCTGGTGGTCCAGGAGGTCCGGGAAGCCCAGGCAGACCAACTCCAGGATCACCCTGAAAAAGAAACCTTATTTATATATAAGGCATTGGGTTCTTCCATTCAACTCTTAGAATCCTCTGTTTCATTGGGTAGAACAAAAATAAGATGGTGGTGGTGTTCAAATAAATTTTCATTTGGAATTCTCACTTCGAAATATCAGTACTCAAAAGCATTGATTTGGAATGAAAATGCAATGAAACGTATATGCTATATGTAACCATGTAATTATGTTAATGCATAAGTACACTAGAAATAACAGTATAAATGACGTCTAAGGGTTATGTACTCATTGGGTTATTAGCAGTATGTTGTGTGGTTGTTCTTACCTTTTCACCTCGGAGGCCTGGTTCGCCTGGTAAGCCTGGAAAGCCTTGTGTTCCAGTTTCACCCTTTGGGAAAAGCAGGCAAATGTATGTTTAGAAATGACACAATGTAACTCTAAGGGAATCCAAATAAAAAGTGAGTTCTTCACACACAAAATGCATACACACAGATACACACACAACATGCCCAGATGCACCCCATATGTGAGAAGTGAACCCTTTATTGTGAAATGGGAGAAAGGCAGGTCACAGAGCTGGATTTGGTTTAATCAGGCACACAGGTGTTGAGACAGGTGCTGCTATTACTCCCAATCAAACCTACACACAGATGAAAGGCTCTGGGACCACCACTGAAGCCTCGCTCGCTTCTCCGTGTCTACTCTCCAATCAACCAGCCGTGCCTAACCAATGATGGGGCTGCATCCAGAGGTATTCTGTTCTCCTCATTTCTCAAAACATTCCCATGCAATTTTCCTCGTTTTTTTGGCTAAGACGTCAGCTCTGCTGCACATGTGTGGGACACTGAGAGGCCTGAGTTGGTTTGGACTGTGGCTGGCATGGTTTGAGTAAACAAGGTTTATTTGATAGTATACAGAGTAGAGAATATGCGGTCACGTGTAGGGTAATCACTCCGGCATTCAGAGTGGTGAAAGTGGTAAAAGCGTTTAAACTTGGGTGGAACTCTGTTGTTTCGCTGCTGCAGTAACTGAGTCACAGCCTGGCACACTGCGTCTCATAAATTTTCTATACATAGACCCCTCTACATATAAGCACAACATTGAAGTCACAAGTCAGGAATGAGAGACCGGACAATACTCACTGGAGTGCCATCACTTCCTCTGCTTCCCTGAAAAACAAATAGATTTCAAATAAGTCTGAATTCAGAAGATGAAAACACTGATAGACACATAATTGTTTAAAGCCATTTTCCGTCTTTCTGCCAGCAAAGTCAATATTAGAATAAATCAGCAGCTCCTGATTGAATTTTATAAAGGACTGCTTGAGTTGAACCAGGTTTCTGATGAAAATACAGGTAATACTGGAGTTCCACAGGAACACATTGATATACTGAACATTAAATCACTATTTACTGTATTATGTTATTTATATTTATTCTTTTTACTTTTGTTTAGTACATTGTGTAATATTAATATAACAATTAATGTAACTCACTACTTATCTCAACAGTTTTTAATATTATTTTCCCAGGTGCCTATGACGTTTGCACTGTACTGTTTTCAGGAAGTACAGTAATCCCCCGCGAAACCGTTATGTTTCAAGAGCACCTGCATATAGTGAAAAACCGCATTGTTGCAGAAAAATGCCTATTTTTATAGTGTAAACTCTAAATATGCCCCAGAACACTTACATTTCATGTTAAACTCAGTTTAATGTAATACCCTTAATGAAAATGTAAAGGTAAATAAATGATCAGAATCAGGAAACTTATTGCTTAAAAACTGTTAGCATTAGCAGTTAGCATTAGCAGCCAGCAGAGGGTGAAAACAAAGATTTGTACAAAAAAGAAACATTGAAATAACTTTAGACAGGCCACAGCTTACTAATAATAAATAAACTGAGATAACTATTGATTTTTTTTTTTTGCGGTGTGGGGGGTTAAAACACAAAAATATGAGGACAAGACATGCTACATGCTGCAGCGGGCTTCTTCTTCTTTTTATGGCGGTTGACAACTTTTCAGTGTATTGCCGCTGGACGGGTTCTCAGAAAAAATCTGCGTTAAACTGACTCCGCGAATACTGAGGGGTTATTGTATATTGTAAGCTACAATGTACAATTGTATGTCACAATATATACATAAACAATATATGTCACAACGTCAACCAAAGAGACTGTTTGTCTTCAAAATGGAGATATAATGGCACTGGTTAGAACTGCATTTTTTACATTTATGCCGAAAAGTCTGTCGGCTGACTCTTCTGTTTCTGTTTGAATAAAAATGTGTGGCAGAATTAAATAAATTTCATACAATAATTCCTTTTTCATAGTGTAACAAAGGAGAGTCACTGTTCAAAAGAGTCAAAAATCTTAAAAAATCTAAAGAATATTGCACATCTGTGTAGTATAAACTGGTACGGCTTATTATCAGTGTGTGAACTTGAATGCAGGCAGTTGCGTAACACCACAAAATACTGCCAGTGCTGTTGCCAAAACAGCTAAACCTGGTCTCACCTTGTGAAGAAATGTGGAAATGGCAAAACCACTGTTCAACACTTCAAGTCAAAGGTTTACTTTACAAGGTAATGACAAGCTCTTAAATGAGAGAGTTGATGTCTGATGTGTAATCAACAAAACAAAATCGTCACATGACATTAATCCTCACATGACTCTCAAAACAACAGACTGCTAAAAAAAAAGTTTGCTTCTCGCTGAGCTGCCAAATGAGCCACGTTTGTGGAACGTAGCAGAAAAGATGGGAGTGTTGAATTCAGAGTAGCGGGTTTAATCATCTGCCAATGGCCTCTATGTATAGTGGAAAGTTAAGCTGAAAGAGTCAGATGCGCTGCAGCATGATGAGAGCTGAGGCAGCTGTGGTCAGATCGAAGCAAGTATCATTTCAGCAGCTCAGATTTACTGCTGCATTGCCTTTATGGGAACTGTTTTTAACACGACAGTAATTTGAGCAGGCGTCAGTTTTTAATGTAATGTGCTTGATATTTAAGGACGAATTCTTCCCATTGCTTGAAATGGCTGCATAATTCACTAATTAAGGCTGGCTTGATGTTAACTGGTTCATTGTAGAGAAATGTACTGACTTGGATTTCTTTACTGTGGTGGTGATAGAAACCAGGAGTCACAATGTTTACAATGCAGACATTTTATCCACATTCTAAAACTTCCAGCAAACCTAAATGTGTCTTTACATTTTTATGGAAACTATTTTTCCATTCGACACCATGCATGTGTCCCCCCAACATAAAGGTAGTTAAAGAAGTGAAAGTGATCATTTGGTCTTACGTGAACACACCACAGCACACAGTGTGAACAGCATGAAATACTTCCTCTGCATTTAACCCATTCACCAAGTGAAGCAGGGGACAGCTGCGAACACGGCGCCCGGGGAGCAGTGTGTGGGACGGGACCTTGCTCAGGGTAACTCAGTGGTCCCTAGCGTTCTTGGGAATCGAACCTGGACTTTCTGATCACAGGGCAAATGCCCTAACCACTAGGCTACCAGCTGCACCCCACTCACCCACCCCCCCCAAAAAAGAAGTATATATATAATATATAATACATAATATGGTAATAATATATTATTTCTCTAAAGGAATAATATAATATGGTAAGTATAATATAGTAAAAAAAAATAGGTATGAGGCTGCTTTTATAACAACAACCAAGGCTTTTAATATTTCAGACGTCTGGTTCCTATCACCAGCATGAACAATTCACATCAACCCTGCTCTGAATTTGCTTACACCTTAACTAGTTTTGCAATACATTGGGAAAAAAACTGATTCCTAATATCTGCTACAAGTTATTAGGCAACTAATTGCACTCACAGGTAGGCCGTCCTTCCCTGGAGCTCCAGAAGGTCCGGGTGGTCCCTGGGGCCCTGGCTCTCCAAACCAGGCTGAGGTGTCTCCTCGTGGGCCCGAAGGGCTGGATGTGCCTGGAAGTCCTGGAGGTCCAGGAGGTCCAGGGTCTCCTTTCTCTCCTTTTTGTCCTGTCATTATCTCTGGATACACCTATCCATGATCAAAGTAACAAAAGAAAGGATGCAAACCAGATGCAAACCAACTATTTTCTTTGAAACTTCTTCAAAGTCTTCATATTAAAACACAGTAGGTTTAAGAAAAATACACATATTTCCAAGCGACAGTGTTTACCTTTATGTCTCCTTTCTGATACACAGCTTCCTCTGTCCTGGTTGGCTCTGTGCGCAAAACAGAAACAAAGAATGAAAGAATGATGAAAGTGAATTAAATTTTCTGGAAAAATTATTCATTTACTGATCATTATAAAATGTTGCAACACAAACAAGACGTTCATTCAATTTATTTAACTTAAAAACATGAGCTTAAAGAAGCTAAATAAGAAGTAATCAAACAGTTTGGGTAGCTAATTTTCTTTTTTCAGTTACAGCTTTACTTTATAGTTGAAGCTTTTGACTAGTGCAAATAATCCACAGACAAAACCAAATTCAAATCCAAACTCATCTTTAGGACTGGTACACATAACTGGTGTGCAAAGTACCAGTATATCATTTTCTGAGTTTTGTTAAATATAAAAAATAAAGTAAGTCATGGTCTCTGTGCATTCAGAGGTGTATTAGAACGCTAGAGACATGGTAGCACTTTGGCTGCCTCTCCTGGACAAATAAAGAACTACTGCTCATCCAATATTAGGCAAACCAAAAAAGACGGTGAAATGAATACTTCAATTCTAAGCGATGTTCCTAATCCACTGTTTTAATCAGACCATGTAATTACGGGTTCTTGAACAGCTGGAATAAATTAATCCAATCAGAATAATTCATAGAGCGATTAGCAGAGTTTTCTTAAAAGCAACTTTAAAGAAATGAAATCAAAAAACATTTAATGTACAGAATTTTCCACTTCTTCCAGATGTAGTCGATCAGTCAAGACATGTTTGGTGCCCAGATTTTGCTTCTTCAGTTAAAAGCTGGAACTATGAGGCTGCCGTGACTAACAAACACTAGAAGTCACCCAGATTGCTTTCATGCATCACCAAAACTTCTTACAATCTACTCAAACAACATTCTGCTCCTCATTATGGAGGCTTCCTGTGAGCTATAAAAATGGACAAAATTCCATCAGTACAAGCATCTCTTTCAGACAACACCAAGGCTGTTACTCACAAACCACTCATAGATCAGATTCCTCTGTACTGACATTCTGGGTCACAATTCCTGATCAGCACTCCTACTGCTGAGGCGATCTGTGAAAACAGACCCTCTTGTCTCAAGTGGCTGCAACTTTCAGCTACTATTAATGTCTGGTTCTGTTTATAGCTCACAGAAAGTCACAACATTTCAACACCTGATCAAGTAGATTTCATTTTAGTGGAAAATTGTTCTTGACAGCTCAAGTAGATCTGGGGTCTTCAGAAAATTCTGGAAATTTAATTTCTCATCTCATCTTTCCTTCTAGGTGAGCAAACTAACCTTTCTTGGTGATGGGCTCGACCTCCTGACCAGAGGAACCCTCTTCCAGATCTTCATCATCAGATGGAGCTTCAGGCAATGGTTCAGTAGGGGGTGCTCGGACAGGAATGGTCTCGTCTTCCTCAGGCTATAAGAAGAGAAGCAGGGGAGTCAGAGGCAGTTTTATTCAAACATACACTGAGGGATAGCTTGAGAGTTTGCAAAGCATACTTTCAAAAAGCAATTGATCTTGCTCAGTGGAGACATAGTAATTCAAATTACTATGTTATAATGGTGTTGCATGGAAGGACTTGATGTTACTGCCTGAAAAGTGGATTTACTGTCTATCAGCTTGCTGCTAAATTGGTTTCATCTTGTTGATTATCCACAAAATACCAAAAGGGCAAAAGGGGCATTTGGCTGACACTCTTATCCAGAGTGACTTACAATCATTAGTTATAGGGACAGTCCCCCTGGAGCAACTGAGGGTTAGGTGTCTTGCTCAAGGACACAATAGTAGAAAGTGGTGTGTTTGAACCTGCAACTCTGTGGTCATCGGGTTCACACCCACTAGGCTACTACCACCGCCTGCGACTACGAACCAACAATAGATGAAAAAGCATTGACTCAAAATTAACTTCATTATCATACTTCAAATCAAACAACTACTAAATAAATCCTCATTTTGTATCATCGCCACTTTCCTGTTTTCTTTCTTACTTTCTTTCATACTTTCTTTCGCTCTTTCTTTCTTTCTTTCTTTCTTTCTTTTGCTGTTTCATTCTTTCTTTCACCTCAGCCCTCTAAATGAAAGCCTGGACCCAGAGCTCTCTAAAGTCCAGATTAAAAACACATTGGTTGTTTCAACAGGTTTGTTTTCTTCTGCACTGCCTAATCATGCTGTAATTTCAGTTGAGCCATGTCTTATCTTTGCAATGTTTCATTTATCTTCCCACAGAAAGCACTCAAGCTTTTATAGCAGAAATGAAAAGTGGGATGTAAATAAAGATGATTATTACAGTCGTCATTTTGACCCACCTATTGCTTTGGCTTCCGTTAGACCACACAGCAAATTGCAGGAACAGCACAAGGAATTCAGTCACCAAAGAGCTTGTGTGTGTTCAGCTGAGAAGACAGGATATGATAAAGTGTGTTTGTGTGTATGTGTGTGTGTGTGTCTGTGTGTGTGTGTGTCTGTGTGTCTGTGTGTGTGTATGCATACGTCTGTTGGAAGTTAAACTGCTGCTGTTTGAAGTGAATCTCATCCTGACATCAAAGTAAATCCGCTGAAGGCCAAAATTAAACATTCAAAAAATGTATATTTCCAAGAAAAAAACTCAGACGTAGAAGATTTGTACTGGTGAAATGCCAGCCTTATCAAAATGTTTAGGCTCCCATGGTTCCTTCAAAGATGTCTGAGTCGTTTAAGGACAAGGCGGACTTTCGGAGGTCAGGAGGCTCTTATCTTAGAAATGCAGTCTTTGGAGCTATTAAGAAATGCAGGACGCCTCAATGTGTCAGAAAGAGCTCTTTCAGCGGAGGAAATGTTTTCCTCCTGATGCTCCAGCAGTATGAGTGCTGGCACTCTCACCAGAATTTCAGCACGACCCACTGAGAGCACGGCCAAGCAGTTGTGTGTGTGTGGGTTTGAGCGTGTGTGAAAGTGTGTGTCCAGCTGTACAGTAACTGTCTGTTCTGCTTGTAAGACAGAACTGTTTAAATGTTATGATGTCTCTGCAATTCTGCAGCCAAGATGACTGAACTCAGATATGAGAGCATGTGTGTGTGCTTGTGTGTGTGTGTGTGTGTGCTTGTGTGTGTGTGTGTGTGTGTGTGTGTGTGTGTGTGTGTGTGTGTGTGTGTGTGT
>JBBPDE010000006.1:6834843-6846971 GCA_037974605.1 Nannopetersius ansorgii
CACACACACACACACACACACACACACACACACACACACACACACACACACACACACACACACACACAGTCTCTCTATAAATGCAGTGGTTAGTAGTCACCAACCATCATCAGAACTGCGGATAAATCTGTAACATGTCTTTACTTAAACTGACTACATGTTTAGTCATATGCTAGTATGTATATAGTACAATATTAAGTACATTTTTAAAGGCCTAGATCTGCACATACTTGCCATAGATCGCTGAACAGTGTGTTACCTGTAAAATCTAATCAGAATGTCCATATTTCATTGGTACTTATGACAAACTTCTGTGAAAGTTAAAATTCTGTCATACGTGAACACAGTGTGAACAGCAGGAAGTTCAACCTTATTTAACCCATTCCCCAAGTGAAGCAGTGGCCAGCCAGGAGCAGAGGTATATTGGCAATAGTATAATGTGAAAAATAATTTAATTTGACAAATGTATGGATGTACTTTGTAAATGCTTTATTCAGTGTAAGTAAACGTACCATGATCGTGTTCATTTCAGTCAGATCAGTGTCAGACGGCATTTTTACATTAAAAAAATCTTACTTTCCTGTTCTCTAAAACATTCTTTCAAAGGATTTTAAGTGAACTACACAACTATAAGCTGTGTAAAGCTTTACACGCACTTTACACATTCATAAAATATACTAAATTAAAATTTGAAGCAACTCATCACTTGTACTGGTTTTCAGTACAAACTGTCAAAACATTAATTGTCAATAATCAGCTACCACCACTAGAGGGAGCTATGACTCAATCATAGAGTCCTCTGTAGTACTAATGGAACAGGGTCCCACAGTTTCACTGTTCAACCCCATCAATGCTTTCTCCTCAGTGCTGTTCCTGCTCTAACACATCTGCTTCCACTCATCAGCCTCTTTTCTCTTCATATATCATTTAGCATCCTGGGTTATGATTAAGTTTTTAGAAGCTCAACATGGTGAGATCATAAGGATTTTAATAGGAGTTTAAGGGAGAAATTTCCACATTATCATTCTGGGCTTTCATGTTAGTAGTTCAAAGACCTGGAGGCATATCAAAGAGGAAAGCAGTGGATGTGAGAGAGGATGCATACGACAAAGAGGAGTCCCAAAGGACACTCACATAGGGGTCATCCTCCTCACACTGCTCATCAGGGGCCCGTGGATCCGGAGTCAGCACCAACTGCTGGATAGAGCCCTGTAGAGGGGGAGAGAGAGAGAGAGAGAGAGAGAGAGAGAGAGAGAGAATGAGAGAGAGAGAGAGAGAGAGAGAGATTACATAAATAAGATCAAAACCAAGCAATCACTTCTAATGATAGACACGCTTGAACCCTGATGAACACACTTAGACTTAAATATGAATATAAAACATTAAATGCTTAATGTGTTTCAACTCTTAACCTCACTAGCGTTCAGCATGTAACCCTAACCTTAACTTTCAAAATCAGCTTAAAGAGAAATGGAGAACGCACAGATTCTATTACACTCTTCATTTACTGTTGGCCAGTCACTGTAGTTCAAGGCCTTGAAATGCTACATCTTGCTCGATTTTGAATTTGTTCCACCTGCACAGTCAACAGCTGAAAGTTTCTCAGAGCCTTCCTGCACAGAGTTCAACCAAACACACAGAGGTGGAGCTGGCAGATTATTTGTACACAGCATCCAGAAGATGAACACCTGTTTTCCATTCACTGAAGCCTTTTAAAAGCTTGGAGAGAGACATGAGTGTGATGCAAAGAGAGAGGGGGGAGAGAGAGAGAGAGAGAGAGAGAGAGAGAGAGAGAGAGAGAGAGAGAGAGTCTGCCTGCAAGCATGGACAAACTATATTAACTCCACATGTCAGAGTAGTAAACAGAGCTTAGAGAGAAACCAACAAATGCTCTAAGCAGTTTTCACTCATCCATTCACATAATATGCACATCCTCATTGGACTAATAACAGGTGAGAAAACAGCTGGCACTAAAACACCTGTCGCCACACAGGCCTAAAACAAGGGCTAAATCACAAAGTCTAACCTTGATTTTGCAGAAGGAATGGGTTTTCTTATTAAGTATGTTTATTTCAGTGAGGTTTTTTTTAGCACAGTGTATACTTAGAGAGTAAATTAGGTCAATGAGGGCTTTGTCAGCCTGTTTGTTTAGATGGAGAGAACATGAAGTTCAAATGTCTTAAACCCTTAAGGCCTGTATGTGGGGCCATGCTTCAATGCCACACCAATTTCATAATTACCATTTTACATCTAAATTAGTTACTGAAACACACCTACAATATTTACTACAAACTGGGTATTTTTTCAAAACCTTTTTTTAAAAAATTTTTTGTTTTGCAAGGGACACCACTATGCTATTACTTTTGCATGATTAAAATATAAACTGTGAAATGCACTATTTAGGAATTATGTAATCCTTCACCACAGCAGCGGTGATAGGAATCAGTGCTCTGAAGCATTTAAAGCTTCTAAAAGCTACCTCACTGAAAGCTACCACACAAAATGGATCCAAATGTGTTACCTGATGCCTGTGACATTGTTTTACAACACGGTTTCAGTCTAAATTTTAGTTTTTGAACTACAGTGAAGAGCTGCATGCGGAAACAGTAAGGAAAGTTCTAATAGAAAATGCATTTTCTGTGTAGCACTGCCCTGCTGTCTGTTCTCTGTAATCTGCAGCAGTAAAAACTCAGCTCCACAGCTTCAAACGACTGCATCTCTAGTTTAGATTAATCAGGGATTTCCACTGAGAAAAAACACCTGCACTCTGCTCTGCGGTCTGGATCACAATTCAGCATGTGGGCACATTATCTAACAACTCCAGTTCAGAGTTAACCCCTTAAACCTAAAGGGCCTGTATTTTTCAATTATCATTCTCAAAAAGTAAAGTGAAGTAAAGCGGCCCCTTATAGTCCCACGTCAACACAGCACACGGTGTGAACAATGTGAAATTCTTTCTTTGCATTTAACCCATTCACCAAGTGAAGCACTGTTGTGGGGGCAGTGTTTGTGGACACTGCCAAGGGTACCCCAGTGATGCCAACAGCAGTCCTAGGATTCAAACCCACAACCTTCTTATCACAGGGCCACTCCGTAACCACCAGGCCTCTGTAAAACTTAGTGTCGTTTTTGAATGAGGCTTGAGACTGTTAACTGAATTAACCTTCAATCATTAATGAGCTCTAACCTTGCCATGAATAGTGTAAAGGAGACTCAAATAATGTGGAGAAAAAGATGGACTGCGGTCAAGAATCTGCAACTGTAAACTATAAAGTGCAGCTAAGCGGTGCATGACACTGATGAAAGAGACAATGAGAGGAGATACAAGGCATCAAGTGAATAATCAGATCTTGAAGTTGCTGTGTAGAAAAAATGACGTGAGAATCTGAGCAAGGGCCAGACTGTGAGGGATAGATGACTGGGAGCATCTCCAAAACTACTGGTCTTGTGGGGGGTGGGGGGTTCTGGCATGCTGTGGGGAACTACACAGAATTAGGCAGGTGGTTTTAATGCCATGGCTGACTGGGGCCTATTGAAAAGAGTGATATTGAAAGGTAGTGTATCTAATCAGCGTCTGCTTGATAGGAAGAGTGCAGCACAGTCTGCATCCTTACTGGCTCATTCACTACACTGGGCTGCTTCAGACTTGTTGACTCAGCATATGCAAATCCCAGCTGTTAACAGTAAACACATTGACCTGGGCAGGGCTGAGCAGGGCAGGGCAGGGCAGGGCAGGCCACACACATCGGCACCCCTGGTCAACCTGTCTGAGTCTGCCTGAGGCTAAGGGTGTGTGTGACTATAGTTCAGGAAGTACAAATCTCTGACTTCATTTTGATTATGATTTATTTAGGAAATAGTTCAGTGTCATGAAATGTCGATTTTTTACAAGAATTTGTCTCTATTGAACTATTCTATCGAGACCCTGAATTCACTACAGTGAATTCTCCTAAAAATGCACCAAAACAAGTTTTTCAGAGCAATGCCATAGACATCCTAACTGGGTTTCCCTGAAGAATCTTTCAAAGGATGATTCTTTAAAGAAGTAGCTCAGGGTTTCTCAGCCTGCATTTGTAGAATACAGTCCTTTACCATGGGAAATAATCTTGGTGGTTCCTAAATTCAATAGCTCAGAACACACTGATGAGAAAAGCCAGCAGACGGATTGAAAACTGCTCCAACAAACACTCCCTGGCACCTTTTATTTGTGAAAGTAAACCAAGTTTTTTGTAATGAAACACAGTTCCACTGGAGAAAAAGGCGAGAGAACCGCCGCAGTAGAACTACATGAGCCCTGTCCAGGGCTACATATTGAAAGAATAGAGTGTATGTGGCAGTGGGACGCAGGGATTTGGAGCTGAGCAGTAGAGGAAATACTCCCTGCACAGCATCACTGCCGCACAACCAGGAAACCATTAAAGAGAGAGGACTCACAGCACATAGCAATTGCACTTCATATGTATGAACCTGGGTGGCAGCCAAAGCCACATGTGCGTCTGTGTGGATATATGTGTGTGTGTGTGTGTGTGTGTCCGTCACCTGGTGTTTGTTGCACCTCTGCTCCAAAGAGTTTGTGTGTGTGTCTGTGTCCATATCTGTGTGTGTTTATGTATATCTGTGTATGAGAGAGAGTTTGAGCTTACACAGTATATGAATCTTTTAATAAGTTATGACCCCTACAAAGAGCAGTAGAGGACTGAAAAAATTACATCTTACTCTGACCTTCACTCTCTTATTCTCTGTTTTGCCGTCTCTCTTATTCTCGCCCTCTCTATTGCTCTGACTCTCTCTCTCACTTCGACTATTCTAACTCTAACTTTTTCTTATTCTTTCTCTCTCACTCTTTCTCACCCTCTCTCTCAATCCGACTCTCTTTTATTCCCACCCTCTCTCTTCCACTGATTCTCTCTATTTTATTCTAATTCTCTTTCCCTTGTTCTCTCTCTCTCTCTTTCTTACTATGACTCTTCTCCTCTCTAATTCTGATTCTCTCACTCTTATTCTCACCCTTTCTCTTATTCTCACTCTCTCATTTTGTCTATCCTTCTGATTCTGATTCTCTCTCTCTCTCACTCCCTGGCAATCGTTCAGTCACCATCATGTTTGGCAGTCACTCAAACCATAAACTGGCTTCTAGTGCCATTACCCAATTGCTCTTTCCAGAACGTCAAAATGCGTGTTATTTAGGGGAGTCTAAACTTTCACTTACTCACTTACTCAGGACAGTTGTGGCATTCTTCTTTAAATTTCACAAGCATATAAAAGGCCTTTTATATACAGTTATACTTCACAAAGCCCTCAGTTTTCCTAGAAATTGCCATGCCTTCACATCACGCTGCAGATTAAAGTCAAAAACCACAGTTCTGTGACTGGTTGTCAACAGGAGCAGCAGGGCCAGCTAAGAGGCTCCCATCCATACTGTGAGTCATTCAGCGCAGACTTCTAAAGTATTGCAATTCTGCAGTAATAACTCCAGTGATGCAACACTGATCTTTGGTCATGCTAACATAATGTAAGGCTGCCACGTTGACAGCCCTGACATTAGCCTGCTGTTGTCGCTAGTTTCACACAACACATCTGTCAAACTCCTGATCAAAGTCCCAACTGCAGAGCATGTTTATCTGAATAGATGCTCTGTGTTGCTAAAAAAAAAAGAACTAATCCTTATTAATGTTCAGAATGGATTATGGTTGGATTATGTGTTATGCAGATGCTGTAATATGTTAACAGTGTGATGATATCTGATATATTGTACACATCTGCTGATACTAATACATCAAGATAAAACGTTGATACAACAAAATAAAAAGTTGATACATCAACATAAAAAGTTGCATCTACCTGGATTAGCATTCCAGGCTGAAGCAGATGAGGCAGGGGATGTGGATAGGAGAGAGGGGGCTGCCAGACT
The DNA here is from genome assembly GCA_037974605.1 of Nannopetersius ansorgii. NCBI lineage: Eukaryota > Metazoa > Chordata > Actinopteri > Characiformes > Alestidae > Nannopetersius > Nannopetersius ansorgii. Next base: position 6,840,755 of record JBBPDE010000006.1, read on the forward strand.
GATTAAAAGTTACACGTTGTAGCTTGTTGTAGGAACATCTCATGGCTGATTTGTTTGAAACAGCATACGTCATTCTGAAGCCTACAGAATTCCATTTAGACCTGACATTCACACAGGCATGTAACCTAAGTATTTTTGAAGAACTGAAATGTGTCAGTATTTTAAATAAGCACGTTTAAATATCTCAAAACTGGCAACCCTTTTTTCTATGCCCAGTAGCACATGATCCCAAAATCTGGAAACTATTGTGAAAGTGGTTACACGGATAAAGTTGAAGGAGCCACAATACTAAATCAAAGACTGGCCCAGCCATTTTAAAGGGCTCCACAGAGCAGGTGTATAAACACACGGCACAACACATAAACACACTTACTTGTACAAACACACTACAGAACAAACACTCACACACAACCGTAAACACCTCATTTTGCACTCACCACAAACCTCTCCAGCCTGGTTCCTCCTGCGTTCCCCACGAAGATGCCTGAGCTGGGCTGGAAGGTAAGTCTCTCCTGGCTCCTGTGGAAGGCCACCCTGTGGTGCTCCTCACAGTCCATATAGAGCTTCACCTCTTCGCCCTGCACAGCCAGAGTGAACCTGGCCCATCGGTCTGTCAGGTCCCCCATCTTAAAGGAGGCAGCCTCCTGGGTACGTGTGGCACCAGGTTCTGTATAGTACAGAACCACTCGCTGTGAACCATCTTCCACCGGTGCCAATGCCACTCCTAAGTGCACTATCTTCTGAAGGGCATCGGTGATGGCGAACAGGACTCCTCCACGCCGAGTGGCGGGTTTGGCAGTGACAATGATGGCAAAATCTTGGAAGAAAGGGTCAGGGATGAAGGAGCGCGTGAGGCGCCCCACGTTGGCATCATGATCAAATCTGTAAGCTGGGAAACCCTCAAAGCCAGTGACGAAGGAGACAGAAGGAGGGAGAGGAACACCAATCAGCTCCGTCAGATCCAGCTGCCCACTCGAGCTCCTCTCTGGGGAAAAAAAGAAACGTTTCCTTTAGATTCTTTTGTTTAGGCCTGGAGCTACAAGGTTAATGTTGCCAACAAAATCTTTTCTGTTAGCACTTGCCCAAAACTCTTCTCTGTCCACTCAATCCATCAGTTCTTGTGAGAATGAGAGTCATTTATACAGATTAATCTAATTCACGATCAGTCCTCAACAACCAGCAACTATACTAGTCCTGATATTGTCGGAAATGACTGTAGCAGTGAGACTTAATTCAGTTTAATAGCTCACAGTAAGTCATCCAGCATTTTAAACCACATCTATAAGTCTATACCACTTAATGAAGAGCTGGATGTGGTTTGACTGGTTTGAGAGTTGTGGTGATGTCTTTGTACAGACAATCTGGGTGACTTTTGACTGCTTACATGAAAAAAAAAACAGGACTACGATGTCTCCGGCATATTTCCTTTTATGTGCAGAACAGACAGATTATTCAATGGAATAACAAATGGATGCATACTGTAATATTTACTGAAATATCTTTCGTGATAGTTATCATTTATTAATAGACAGCCATAAATGGCCATTTGTACAGTAGCAGCAGGAGTTAAGGCCTATTCATAACTTTATAATTATCTCGCAGCTTAAGTATCGTTCAAGCATAAAATTAAAAAAAAAAAAAGCAAACTATTCAGCTGTGCTTAGGCCACACACACATTCAAGTCCTCCACTGCACACATCCAAGGTAACTTTGCAGGTCTGCATCATTATTGCTGCCCACATCAAACAACTTCTGTTTTGGAAAAGACCTTCCCACTTCTATCCATTCATCAATTCTTAAAGCATTACCATCTGCCCAGCCCACCCAAACCCACCTCTGTTCACAGACCCGTTTCCTTAGTGCAGCTTTTGACTGGATCACCAGGGATGAGTACACAACCTTGGCCTCAGGCCAGCGGATTCAAGCAAAATGTAATGAAACCTCGAGACAACAGCCCAAATCTCCCATCTCTCCGGGTGTCCCAAACCCCCCCAAACACACACACGGTCCTAATTAGGGCTGAAGAGAACTGTAGGAACAATTGGTCGCTCTGTACAAGGCGGCCCGGCGTGCGACAGAATCATCTGGAAGAGATTAGTTCAGGCTAATATACGCAATGCTGCTGAGATTGCTGCTGTGAAACAGGGCTGAGCCATGCCGTATGTACCTCAGCATCATTTTCCAGCCTATTTTATAATGTAAGCAAAGCTTCAGTCGGTTTATACAGACACTGTCGATTTTCATCTGTCAGGAGACACTGATGGTTTCACGCATGGACACTTATTGAAGCTTATTTTTTAGGCCTTTTAGGCCTTGGATCATATATTTGGATCTATAACCAAAACTGCTAGGCCTATAGAACTAATATGCTTTTCTGATCCCTTATTATAAGACATCTGGTGAGGAAATCCCCTTCCTGATTTACATCAGCAGTCAGATTTCTGTTTATTAACAGGATGCGTTTGGCGTCGCTAGGATACACTGTAGCTCAACATCATTACACATGTTTGCGTGACATGCTGCATTTAATTATACAGTTGGGGACCGAACTTATTCCAATTTCTACATCGATTAATGACTCACATATCACAAAACGCAGGTGTTCACAACTGCCAAACAGAGCTGAAATTCATTGAGGAACAGTGAGATCATAAAGCAGACAATGGGATCTCATGCAGACATCCAGGTTCACTGTCACGAGGTCACAGAGTGTTCTCTCATCACCAAACTACTGAGCTTACTGTCGAGACACTGCTCTCTGCAAACCAAGGCTGATATGTACAACATTATCTCATCTACTTGGCCAGTCAGTAAGCAGCTGGACGCTTGATATCCCTCGATAAGACCTCCATTGCCATGATTCTCAGTGAAATAAAGGACACTGCCTCATGCAGCTGTCAAGGAGTGTGCAGTAACTTCATGTTTGGCCTGAAGAGGTTTTTGTAGGCCAGATATCAAGGTCTACATGACTGTTTGGACAGCAGCCTCTCTCACTTGCCAAGCTCGCCAGTACAATACTGACCCACACAGCTGTAAAAGAACTTAGCTATAAAATTTCATCTTACTGAGATAATTAAGAAGAAGTGTTTGGAGTAAGCTTATGAAAGTAACAACTAAGACTTTCCATGATTATGTTCCTAATGAGCATTTCAGAAAACTGGCAGTTGCATAAACAGTTGATCACAATGCCTTGGCAACTCCTTCACAGTGTATGTCTATGATTACCATTATCACTCTTTCTCTCTAGTGAAATCTCAGTGAAACCTAATGCTGAAACACACAGAAACACACTTTCTATACTGATATGTAGGCCTGTTCAACCACAGCATCTAGTGTATATCCAAGAAACTCTTTATAAGCATGGATAGGTGACCACTAATTTATGGTATCTGAGGTCAGGGTCACAATGACGAAATCAAATAAATATTTCTTCACAATGGTTTTCTTATGGCTTGCAAGGTACCCAACAAATCATTGAATGTTTCTAAAAACACTAATAAAGACTTTATAGATGTTGCTTTATGGAAAAGTTACCAGCGCTACTGAGCTGTTGCTGGAAATGCCCAGCATGAACAAGGTCCATTTGGGAGCAATCATTCTTCATTAGCACATTTGCACAATGGAACAAAGGTTCTTTGCTGATCCAGATGTTGCCTATTACCTGCGTAAGCAAGTGACATAGAATGGAGGAGTATCTACAGTTGTCATCCTCCAAATGAAAGGTTCACATTAAGATCTTTGGGGTATTAATGATGAGAAAAAATGGCTCTACAAGTAGTGAAAAGCATTCTGCCGGTGTATTGCTGGTTAATGTGTCTTTACAACTGGATTCCAACATGATAAGAATGTGTTCAGCCTTGGCCGCTCTCTTACTTTGTAACCGGAGCCCTGAATGTAACTTGCCTTGGATTTTTGACTGAACCTGGATGCAAAGCCCTGATCTGAAGATCTCTGGGGTCATATCTAATACTGACTCAAGTTCTACAGAGTTACTGTGAACATTCTGACTGCTATGAAAAGGCATTTTAATTACATAATTCTTGCAAATGATATTAAAACATTACTGCTCTAAGGAAAAGATAACTGTAAATTAAATACATTAACACAAGCCACAGTTACCACAGGCCAGTTTTCCAGCCACATAATGGTATCATGGTTACATGACTGAAACTGGAGCATGACTGGAACTTGCATGACTCATTTATTTATTTCATGTTATGTAAGTGGGAAGTGAGCAACTGATTTTTGCTTAAAATGGCAGTTTGGCTCGTTAAAGAACAAATAATGTAATTTATATCGCAAATTGTACTGGAAAGTGTGCAAGTGTGTATCATGTGTCTAGACTAACAAAAACATCAGCCATAATTCAGCAACCAGCCTGTAAAGAAATCAGTACTGGTCATAAAAAGATCATGATCAGAGTATTATTACGATTTTTAGTATTTATATTAACGTTAATTACACTGTAAGATTACATGAAATGCAACAAACTTTCACGGTGGTCCACATCTGGGTCACTACATTTCAAATGTGTGCACTTGTGTATGTGTGTGTGTGTGTTTATGTGTGTTACTTTTCATAGTTAGTCCTCCAGCCCAGAATTACTTAATACATCAGCAATACTGCCATCTGTTGTGAAACCACAGACTCCAATGTCTCCAATTCAGACTACTTAGTGGTCACTGCTTCAGTCCCAGCTGACTAAATTATCTGCAGTGTGACCCGCCTCAGTGAAGCATCTACAGGACAATCTACAGGCATCTGGAGACCAACATTATCAGCAACCTCCTTTCTGGACTAAGAACACTCCTCAGCCTTTCCTGGGGGTTATAGAATCCCAATGGAAAAATTTATGGAGCAATTTGTGTGCTATTGAGTGTGATGATAACGCAAAGTCACATTTTCTTAAGCCTGGGAAACTAGCCTAAAAAGCTGGGCTAATGCTTTTACATTCCTGCACTGCTTCACCAGAACATGTTCATATCAATTTAGCATTAAACCAAACAGCTATTTCATTTGAGCTCAGCAGGAAATCCAGTCAAATGCTGTAAAGTAATATGGAACTTCTTTATATTGTTCAAATACTTACTTTATTTGGGTCTTTGCTTGATTTAATGGATCAGCCAAACCTGAGGGATTTATACCAAATAAACCACTAATCCCATCGGAAACAACACAAAGTCTTACTTCAAACGCTCATGGGTAAAGCGCACCATAACTCTGTTCTCTCAGCAAACATCATCTTTTAATGCCACCAGGGCAGAAATATATTAAGCACTTTTTTTCTGATGGCTCCTGTCGTCCACTGTTTTTTTAATGATTTTTTTCCTCTTCAGTACAGGAAGCTCAATGGCAATCAGAAGGGCCAGTAGAAACACCACCGTAACCAGAAAGGTCCACCATAGATAGGAGCACAGCAAGAAAATGAGACAGTCATGATGGTCTCATGGCATTGACTGTTTTACTAAAATTGTGGTGAATGTCTAAGATGCAGTTCAAATTAGACTCACTATGAAAAATTTCATTATTTGAGTGATAAGATCCTCCCCCCCAAACATTAAAGAGAAGTGGTATTATCCCTACTGCTCTCCCAGAAACGAAGCTTTATTAGCAATTATGTTCATGGACCAGGATCAAAAACAACAAGGTCAGTCTTCTTCCCAAAGCTGTTGTTAGTAAATGCTGTGATTGAGTGGAAGCTAGTTTTTATCCACGTTTTCTGGGTTTATAAATGCTTGACTGGTTCAGTGAGAGTTCTGCATACACAAAAAATAAAAATAGCTATAACAATTTGCAAAATTATGCTGTGTTTTGCCAATCAACATTTCAAAAACTAAGTGAATAAATGTACTGCTTTCTAATAGACTGGAGGCCAAAACTTCACAACGATTTTTTTCTGCTTTAACATTAGTTTCCTGTGAATCTACATTTTATTAAACATTTACCAGTCCAGGCAAAATAAAAACATTAGGAGCCATTGGCTCCTAAGCACAAAATATTTGGGAGCCAAATTGTATTTTAGGAGCCATAATCTCTGTCAAATGTGATATGCACTCACCTAAAGGATTATTAGGAACACCATACTAATACGGTGTTTGTCCCCCTTTCGCCTTCAGAACTGCTTTAATTCTACGTGGCATCACAAGGTGCTGAAAGCATTCTTTAGAAATGTTGGCCCATATTGATAGGATGCATCTTGCAGTTGATGGAGATTTGT
>JBBPDE010000006.1:6856184-6868004 GCA_037974605.1 Nannopetersius ansorgii
AGGTTTTGTTTCAACAGTGATATGGTGTAAACATGTAAGGAATAGTGCACACCTATTACAGTCACCATAATTTGAAGCCATTTTCTGACACCAACCTGAATTCAGGGGAGCAGAGATGTTCAGTCACAAGAAAGACACGAAACAACAATCTGCAAGATTTCATTAGCACCAGGCTCTCATGCAATCCTATTTCAGCACAGCTGCTCATGCAATCAGGCCACCTCCCTCTGGCCTCATCATCATGCACTGTATGATCATCAAGCCAATATCTAATTACCCTCAACTTCTTCTGCCATGTGAAGTTAAGATTTGTAAACAACCTCTGAATGACTAAATCATTGGATTAGATCATGATAATCAGGATTTTCTGAAAAATGAGAGGAGCACCACAGCTGTGGGTAACTACAGTGGTGACTGATTTAGGTCAGACTAGGCTTGTTGTGATATGGTTGGGTGTTTTAAGTCATAGCATTACACCAATTAATATTAGCCTATTCTCAGTCCAGTATATGGGCTGTCTAATATATACAACAGCAACAATTCGACTGGAAATCTGCACTGTCATGGGTAATCTGCTGTCAGGGCACCAGAAAGTGTGTGCAGAGCTCCTCCCCTGTTAAGTGAGAGCTACAGGGAATTAGGGGAGGAGTCAGAACAATAAAAAACAAGACTTTTCGGCATTTTTTTTAAATACCTAGAGAGAACACAGGCTGGAGAGACTGTGAAAAAGAGTTGAGCCAGAGTCGGCTGTGCTTTATTTGGTTTTGTTTAGTTTTCAGAAACATATAAATAACATGCTGCTTTGCACCCACATCAGTCTGTGTGTGTGTTCCTGGGTTGTTTGGCTTTCAAGCAAGTGTGTATCAGCCCCTCCTCAGGCCAACATCACAGTATGTACTTCCGTGCACTGTATTTTTATAATTCTGGGAAATGATTATTTGTTTATCAGGCTAAAACTGCCTACTGACCAGTATAGATCAGCTGCCTGCTCTGCACACTCTGACAACAATGAACTTTTCAGAGCAATATTTAAACACTGATTAAAACAATGTGTATGATGCAAAATGATGTGCATCACAATATACTGATCTGAGTAGCTAGAACAGAAAAAGACACTGTGCAGCACTAATTCCAAGTGAAGTAATTAAACAAGCAGTGTGAGTCGGTATTGCTTATGTACCTATGATAATTACATTATGCCCAGGAGAGTAAAGTGTGGTGTAATTTGCGGTGCAGCACATCAGGCGCAGAGAGGACAAGGCATGAATGATTAACTATCAGCTTTAACTTTTAAGCTAAATATGAGTTTCATGGTGCATTCATGCACTGTATCTTCATTTCATTTTCTTAAATAACAGTGTGTCACTGCATTTCGCTCTTCTGTAAATTCCTGTAAAATTGAACTATCCCAGAAAGCCCCAGAAAGTAAAATGAGAAAGGACATTATTTATGTGGTGGAATTAGTAAATGAGCAGGTTGTGCTAAATCTACAGTATGTGTATTAAGGTATGGTGTAGCTTCCACAAGTTTGGTCAGGGAAGGTTGCACAAGCTCAGCAGCTACTGACCTTCACCGTAATGGCTACATTTTGGTGTAATTCCAAGAACAATGTATTATTGTTTGCACAGTCTTTAGCTGTAAAAACACTGGCTGAATTATTGTAGATATACAGAAGTACATAGAGCGCTTACAATAGTTACTGTGATATTTATACTTTAACAAAGTTCCCAGCACTGTAAATATTATGGCCATTGTTTAAGGGTGTGTGCTATGGGCAAATCCCTGCCCTATGCTGGAGTATATCATGCAGTGACCTCAGCTCCAGGACACTGAGGCTGGGCCAACTCAGACTCAACAAAGTGTGACCTAGCTGTTCTTGGCTAAACAGCTATCCAATTATGTCGCATGGTCACACCCACTGAACAACCCAGAGAGTATCAATAAGCTATTCATTGCCACTTCCTGTCTACTAACATGTTGCCAAAACACTTAACTGCTGTTCCTGGCCCACAGAATGCCTTTGATTTCAGCATAGTATTCATTAGGAAGCACTTCTACAACAAATGTTGCAGCCTCAGTGTTTATCTCAGGAATGATGTAGTCAATCTTCTGTAATGACACATGGCAGCTTAAACAGCAGACATTAGAATGCTTTAAATGGCATCTGACACATGCTTATGTAAACATCACTGACTTTGATGGATTAACTTTTAAAAATATTTTAGTAACCCTGGTATCCTGCAATAAACAGTGTCTATGGGTGCTGGAAGTATATACATCCTTAAATGGAAAACTGTTTTTCAAGCACTGTATGAATTAATGTGTTATAAACAGAAATATAAAATATACTTAGCTGTTTGGAAAGTCATCCAGTGGATTTTGTAAATCACTGCTCTGTAATATCGAATTCAACTGTGTCAGACGCTTCAGCTCCCCTAGGGTTTGTGTGCAACCCATGATTTTGCTTACATGCACACCTAAAGACACACTCACTCCCCTCCCACACACACACACACACACACACACACACACATACCTGCATTTCTGTGGTTTTATACCCCTTGAAGTTTTCCAGTCAAGAGCTCAATGGAGCCTTAGTTGGCGATGTAAAATTATCCAGGACTTTCAGACATATTTTCAACAAAAAAACATTACTTGGACGGCAGACCAGGCTCAGTGGGGCTGTAGCTGATATGTGCCTTAAGCCCTCCACTTCATCCGGACTGTTTCATGGCTCAGACAGCTGTAAAGATAGCTCAAACAGGAGGAATATATTTAATCAGAACTCTATGGTACTAACTGGTCTGGTTGCTTTATCATCTGATTTCAAAACACATTTCTTGGGCCTGATATCAATGTAAACTGGAGATACTGTTTTCTAACTGTAAATGGTGGTATGATAGATTGCTGGGTACTCTCAGTTTGATCTTTGGAAAGCTCACCTACTGTTATGATTCATTTCAGGACAACCAAACATTTGGTAAAGCCCAGTGCTCCCAGGGCCTTGTCGTGATAATGAATACTAGGATTTAACAAATGTTTGGTTGCTCTAAAATGAATTAGGTGAGCTTTCCAAAATCAGCATGAAACGTCTTCATACGGAGTATCCCTTCAAATGCTATCTCCATTAGACGAGGTAATCTTAGTATTACAGTGTTTTTGAGAAACTACGCTCAGAACACAAAGGAGCAGGGAGTGCCTTATCTCATTTGCTGGACTTCCAGGTATTCAGCAGGCACTTTGAAGTGTGAAATCTTGCATGTTTATTAATATACAAGCTAGATGCCATTTATAGCCTTATGTGCTGGGGTGGTATAATATCACTTCATATCGATACCAATACCAATCTGATGCAGGCCTCTTGCTCCCTTAGACTAAGCAGCCAATAATACATATTTCTGGATGCACTATGAGTCTGAAAAGGCTCTCTCCTAAATCTATTTTGTGCTATATGTTGCAACATTTGAGTTCTCTACAGCCATTTAGAGCACAGTTTTTTTTACCTGTGGCTCACTGTTAGACTTATTATCCACTGTGCAGGAGAATGTATTTCAACTCCTACCCACTGCACTACGTAAAGAGTAGTGAGCCGGTCTAGCTGCTCCTCTGCGTTTTGTGTCCTCATCTGTGTATCTCTCTTTACGGCATGTTGCTCAGAGTTTAGCATAGCATTTACATTGTAGTCCAGGCATTTTCTGAAGTTATATTGGCCCTATTGCACTCCTACAATTACTGAGTATTGGATAGGCACACTTCTAATATTTACTCAAAGAATTTAATTCATTTAATTCAGTAATCGTTTAATTGTGGTTTCGATGCCATGCCAATGTCTACAGTCTGTAACTAGAAACCACAAAGTGCAACTATGTAATAAGATGACAATGAGTGTAGACACAAGGCAGGTGCACCTACTAAAATGGCTTATTGCCGTTTATCCTCATGTGTTCTTTTTGTATAGGTCTTTGTACATTCTTTTGTGCTGGCTGTTGCACAGCACACTGCTGAAGCAAATTCCTGTCATACTTGGCAATAAAGAATTTCTGTCTCTCTGCAGTGGACCGAAGTAAGTTACCCATTATGAGGCATATTTGTGAACCACTGTGGAGACTGTGGTTTAATTTAAGGTGATCTTGGTGGAACATTAATGCTCTATCAATCGCTTTGTGTAGTGAAGTTCAGGCTGACACACTAACCATCTTCTGAACATAAGAGGATGCAAAGGTCATGTCAGTGGCTAAGAATTATACTACAATGGAAAAATGGCCTTTAGGTATTCAAACACAGACAAGTGAGACAGTCAGCAAGCATAATACAACCTGCATGGACACTGGAGCCGAGAAGAGGCACACTTCAGTACTGGCTTCAGTTTGTACACACGGTGGTGTGAAACCGTGAGAGGAAATGGCATTCACCTGTGTGTACACACTCGGTATTGTGATGCAGTAACCTCACGACCAGCAGTGGAATTTAGAGGGAGGGGGGGACTGGGAATGTAGGATTCTACAGCTCAAATCCACGCTTCTCTTGTTTTTCATGTACAGCAATGCTCAATGGGATGTGAAGGGATAATTTGGAGATATCCACAAAATTCTGGAGATATCCACAAAAAATATGGTGTGTGATCAAAGTATCATGGATTCTCTTGTAAAAAGGCCACAAATAAGACATAAGACCTTTATTAAAATCTTTATTAAATTAATTTATAAATACACAGAGGTAATAAATATTATTGCTGTCAAAAACACGTGTCTCATAACCAGTAACTAAACAAGAAAAGGCAAGATTTGTTCTAATTGAAAATTTATTTTACAAACAATTTTGATTTCTAAGCATTTCTATCAGTTAATTCATCATAATTGTTTTACACAATGTACAGGGCAAGTGCTGTGTTCAAATAATGCAGAAAAATAAAAGCTACATTTGGATGGAGGTATATTGACTGTTACAGTGGCATAAATATTGCTAACATTGCTAACGAAATGTGGCTTAACCCCTTCACTGCTGTTCACATCCTAAGTCTCATATAATCATGTAGTTATTTTATTCAATAAGTACATGATTATATAAGTGAAGAATGGCATTGATGGGGTTAAATCAGAGTGTCAGCTCAGTATGAGAGGCCCACAATTACAGGATTGTGTAGTATTTACTTTCTTTTTGTCAGTTAAGGAGATGACCAAGCGTATTTAACATCAACAGCTCTGTGGCTGTGGGTCAATAGTCTAAAAACAAGACAATGAAAAATATCAGACCATGTTTCTCACAAAAGAAGAATTTAAAATTCAAAACAGTTTACTCGAACTCAGCTAATAATTAGTTGGCTTCAGAGAGCAATTAATGTGTCGTAAAAGGGTGAGAAATGTCTACAGTCTTGATTTTTATGTTTCTTGAACAGTCTACAGTCAGTTCTTGAAAACTCTACAAATCCCTGGCCCTGAGTAGATGGGGGTGGCTAATGGAGCCTATTTAATAGGATTTAGTACAAAGCTAGAGTTACATTTTTGTCACACTATCAAATAAGGTTTGTCTTTTTGTCTGTTCCATCTTATCAAATCTCAGAAGAAGAAATGCTGAGATCATGTAATGAAAATGATGAAAATGTATTTAAGCTACCATCACTGGCTTCGCTCATGCAGATAGAATGAACGAAGACTAAACAATACAGGATATTTAGTGGCATGGGAGTGTATTTACAGGCATTAAAGGGGAGCTGCTGATGGAGATGGAGGTCATTTGGGGTTCATTAAGCAATGTCTGTGCTCGCTGATATTACAAGCCCCTGGGTGCAATCATTTTTGTGTCATGCCTGTTTGCATTTGTAGAGGTGAGGTCATAACACACAGTAGCCAAAGACGGCACTGAAACTGAGTCTAGTGGCATTTTGACAAGTTTATAGGGAAGCCTAAAGTCTGGGCCTTTAACTTAACACTGTCTGCAGATTTATGCACTTATAAATACTGACAGTTTTAAAGAAACGACCATTATTGTAATAAAACCCTGTATCTGCAAAGTGGTTCCCTTACACAAAGGTGCCAAAAATGAGGTCCTGCACAATGCAACTGGGTTCTGTATAAACCTTCCAGTTAATGGTTGAATGTTGTAGTAAAGGAGCTGGATGAGGATGAAAAACAAGCCTTAAAACAGAGCCATTATTTGTGGCTATTTATGTGATAAATTTAGTGAACCGCTTATTCGCACTTCAGTCAGGGCTTCAGTCTGTTGCGGATTTTTTCTAAATGAATAATTATTTACAGAAACAGTAGATATCCTCTGCATTGTTTTTGGCTGTTGTGGCGTCCGGTTAGAGATGAATGATAAATGGTGGAAGTGGTTCTTTAACGTTTAAGAACATTATTAATAGTACCAAAACGTTCTGCTGTTAAGTCAATAAATCCTGTTGCATGCTATACATGCAAAATTATAGTATTACATCTGATGATAAAATGCGGAGAAGTTCTCTTAAAGGGCCTATATCAAGAAAAAGCACTTTGATTATTAACTGTAATGCTGTAATACTGAGTTTACTTAGTGTTAATTGTATGTTATTCCATACATTTTTAAAAACATATTGCAAAGTTACAAAATATGCAGGTGGCCTTAATTGTTTGGCCACTACTTTAAGGGCAATGAGGACATTTCTCCCAAGTAAATATGTTGATAGTAGAAGTCAGGAAGAGGATTTGGAGGTCTTGAGATGAACATGCTTTTCAGCTCTAAGGAAAATGTTCCAAACCAGTCTGGGATGTGAGTGTATGCCAGGACAAAGTGTGTATGCCTCTGTAAGTCACTGCTTGGAGCTGTGTGTGTGTGGTCAGGGCATCAGGCTGCAGCCAAGACATACCGCATCTCGCCCCACTCATCATCCACGAGCAGTGGATGGTCTGTTTGTCTGCTAATGTATAAACACATACACAATACACACATACATACTTCTGCTGTATGCAGACACATAACATTTACAATCACATCCATGTTTACGTTCTCAAGCAGATGAAACTTTAACATTTAAATGTATAAACCTAGAGAAGCCTTCCCTGCCCACATTCTTGCAGTTCATCCATAACTTTCAAGGAGCAGTTCTTCTTTTCCTAAACCCTCTACTGCTGAGGTGGTGTTAAGAACTTGAAACATTTGGGACTGTACTTTAATTTGTGGAGGAAGGCTATTGGTTTGGCAGTGGGCTGTAGTTTTGATTTGTTGGCGGGAGGGGGTTTGCTCCATGAAAGCTTGGAATGACAAGCAGTTATGGTTAGACACGAGGGTTTCGATTGATTATTCATATTTTTGAGATTCAGGGCTATTCATAAAACATTTCAAGCTGTAGCCCTGAATGTCCAAGCCTAATACAGTAAAATTAAGTGTCCCCTTAACCACTAGGCCACCAGCGGCCCCTCTCATAACTACAGCATAGTGGGGGGCAGAAACAGCTAAGCACTCATTTTCATCATTCTCATTCTCTAAGAGGTAGGACCAATATATCTCAAGGATTCTGAGACAGAACTGTAGTGTCTTGTAACCTAATATGCTTACTCTAATGACTTCAAATAAATTAAATGAACCATTCCACTCGCTTGATTTAATCTAAAGGACTACAGAATTTATTGCCATACCTGCAGAGCTACAAAGTTGCACATTTGAGTGTTTATCAACTAATTAACAAGCACACTGAGAATCAACTCATCCATATTTCAGCCGCAAATAAGTTCTTTCAAAGGAAATGTCTGGACTGGATAAACTCTACAGAACACAGACAAAAATCTTATTCAGTCTAATGACAAATTGCGGCTTTTTCCAGTGGCAACATTACACTGAGTTTCCAGTTGAAATTGTTCCTTTCCGAGCTAGACTACATTGTTATAGCTAGAATTCACCACAATGCTAATATTCAATCTATGTGATCTGAAGAGTGTGGCATTTTATACTAAATATCAAGTGAAATCAGTAACACATTCTGAATTGAGGTATTTTACCAAAAAAAGTGTGTTACAGTCATTAATTATGACTTTTGACAGTCATTAGTTATGTCTGTTGATAATTCATTTTTACGTTTTACATGTTACACTATCCTATCATTTCAGCATGATTGGAAGTGGCTAAGCTGCTGTCTTGGTTTTATCTTAGTTTTACTGTATTTAGTAAAAAATTGTTTAATATTTGTTTAAAACATTTAATATTTGAATTAAAATGTTTTAAAGCTTAATGTTTTCAGTTTACATACTATATCAAACTACATCCTCTGTACATACTGTTTTGGCAGAAGCTACACAAATATGTCATACTTTTTTTATTTGTGGTTCTGGGTGGAGGGTTAAAATACACGGAACCATAAATTAAGTTTTCTTTCAGGAACTGGTCATGGGAAGATTTATTAATACACATGTCCTGAAATCCACATCATGTCTTCTTAATATACAAAACCACCAGTAGCCTCCTGTAAATCACTCATTACAGCATCTACACAGATCCCACGCAACAGAAGGCTAAAGAACCCCCTGCAGATGTTCTACATAAATCCGGTCCTACTACTAGGATACCTAATACTGAAATTCTGTAGAATTTACACACATACGTGCACACACGCACGCACGCACGCACACACACACACACACACACACACAAATCAATCATTTTAAAATTACATGCCAAGATCTGAGCCTATCCCTGCTGTTTGGAGAAACAATTAAACTGAAAATTCTCATCTGTGTGAGTTTGGTGCCAAGAACAAGAGGTCAAGGGGCAGAAGACAGAAAGTTGCTGTCACTCAACATTCAGGCCTGCAGCTCTGATTTGATGGAGCCATGATAAAGATGGGATTTATTTACTCATCTGAGAGAAAAAGAGAGAGAGAGAAACCTTATCTGTAAAAATATTTTTACTCTTTTAATAAATATGCCATAAGCCATGAGCAATTAAAGCCTTTCTTTATATCCATCTGTAGAATCTGTTTAAGATTGAGGTTATATGAAATATATGTTAAATTCAGAAGGTTCTTTGGATCCTCAAAGCAGTTCTAACAGTATGAATGCAGAATGTATGCTCCCCTATTTATAACTAGCATAAATACAGTTGAATCCCCAGGACAGTTAACCTTTGGAGTAGTGCCTAGACTGGAGGGAGGGATCCTGTTTTGCCATTTAAAGAGTTCTGTAAAGAGAAGAATTACTTCATGGAATCAACTAGGAGATTTACTGACGTTTTAAGTGATTATAGGTGAATAACACATAAAACTTTGCACATAACACACAACACATAAAAGTTATGAAAGAGTTTCATGTGGTGCAGAAGCACAAGCTGCATCTTCAGCTGAGCTTTAGGGAAATGCATTTAGACTTCTACCTAAGAGCAGAGCCAGGGCACTGATATGCAGGAGTTCTAGTAGTGCAGTATGAAGACTAATTAATCTGCATAGTGCTTTGACATCTGACAAAACCTGACACATTCCTATGCTACACTTAGTATCCTCTTTCATTAATAATACTGAATACTGATCACTAACATTGGGGAAACAGAAGGCTCATCAACCTGCATGTTTTGGCAAATAGTATTTAAATATTCCAAAGAGAAAACATGCTATTACTTTATACGATGTGACACATGTGCATTTATTTATGATGTACCCTCTCATTTCTAATATACCTGCACCTTTATTTCAGATGCTTCCTCAGTGTTTTGTTCTGGAACCAGGCATGCATCAATATTAAGAAAATCACTGTTTCCTATAAAAAGACTTTCCTTGAGATTATGTTCATGAAATGATAATGATGTCGTTTATAATGCTATATAATGCTATTTCGTGTTAATAAAATATTCAAAGCTTTTCAGTACCCTAAACTTTCAAAGCTGAACATTCTAATAAGCTAGGTTCCTGCTGCCTCAGCTCTGGTATAGAGAATTCTGTGTAGCATTTCTATTTGGTAAACACCAATCACTCTATGGCCCCCATCTGTGTTTGAGCAGCTGTGAAGCAGTATACCCCAAACACAAAGTTGTAATGTAGCTGAAATCGCTGGCACTCTTGGCAGATTGCCTCCAAAATGTAACCTTTCAGCCACCAGCCTTTGAGTTTGGGTGTGAAGCTTTCGGAGTGATGGGGAAGGTGGGAGGGGGGTGGAGGGTCAGGTCAGAGTGGGACAATTTAAATGCACTGATGAAGTGACAAAGACAAGTGTTTTCTGTAAAGAACTGATGGCTGGGTGTGAATTCTTTCAAATGTCCAAGACAGAAAGAGAGATTCTGTGAATCAGTCAGTTATAAAGGAAATAACAACATGAGAACTGCAATATTCAAATTCATATGGATGGCTTCCTTCATTTCCTCTTGCTATAAATATTTGAAGTTGTAAATCTAAGTGCTGCAGCTACAATCAAGCATTTAAAATCATTTAAAAGTTACCCTCAAGTGTTTAAAAAAGTCTTCAATAAATTTTCAATGCTTAGTTAGCAGTTCACGTGATGACAATTCTCCTATACTCTTGGTAAGGGTTCTATAATGTATGTTGTTTAACAACAGTGGAACCCTTTTCATGCTACATAGAGCCACGTATTTAAAGGTTGCATTAAGAACCAAAAAAGAGTTTCTCCATCATAGAGAAGAACTGTTTAAGCAGGCAAAGGGCAGTCCTAAAAAACACTGGTCTCTGTTACAGTAAAACAGATCCTGATACATCTTTGTAAGTAATTTTCCTGTTCTGTGAAGCCCTTGTAATGTATTTCAAAGTGTTTTAAAGAAACATGCAGTTTGCAGTTGACTTGTTCATATTAATAAATGACATTTTCTGCTGAATCTTCCAAATAAACTCAGTTATAAGGTTTTACAGCAGTTTTTTTTAATCAAGACTCTTCCTGCCCCAGTACAGCACAGGTCATACTAGCCTCAGAAAAGTTCCCATACAGAAAGATTCCTTTCACAAGGAGCCATTGAGGTGGAGTTATCATCCTCAGCTCTTTGTGTTCAGAAGACATTTTCCTGCCTTCAGTAATCTGAATGGCTGAGACAATCCCATAACTACCTACTTCCTAGCACACACTTCAGGAACACCCCTGAGGGGACTGAGTAATACTGAACAGTCAGAGTGAAACCAGCTGTTCTTAATATCACATTCAAAGTGATATCACAAAGGCTTGTGCTCCTGAGATGTGTTTGGTTAGGCCACTTACGGCACAGCAGTAGAGACCATTAATCCACTGAAGACTTTTATAGCACAGATATACAGATATGCTGTCTCAGATCTTGAACACACCAACAGCAGACAGAATCCTTCAAGGATGCAATGAAGGAAACCAATGCAAATGGGAGTTTAAAAACATACACTCTTAAAAAGTATGCTGCCAAAGTTTGAACAACCCATGACAAAGAACTTATTATGCTGATAGTCTTAAAAAAACTTTAACTTTTATATCTATTTCTATATTTATTAAGTCGTTATCTAAACTGCATATCATTAACCAGAAATTAAAATAGCTCAACCTGCACTAAGATCACATTGACCGGTTCAGTTTTGCAATTAAGTATAAAACTCAGGATGGTCCTGTTTATTGCTACTGTACCAGTGGTATCTGTGGCATTAAAGTATTTCCAGGTCACACATATTCTCCAACTAGACCCCTGGCAAAAAGAGTGATAGTGTGATTCATAGATCACTTTCGAGGGAATAACAAACATGGCTTATATAAACAGTACTATCTGCCAAGCCATACTTACTGCATGATCCACTGCCTTTAGCTACGAACAGTTTTCATATTCAATGATTATCAGTTGTTGCATATCATAGTGCCCTACTCCTCCATCAAAAAACACTATACATTTCTAACTGAAACTATG
>JBBPDE010000006.1:6896194-6906881 GCA_037974605.1 Nannopetersius ansorgii
TATTATTATTATTATTATTATTATTATTATTATTATTATTATTATTATTATTATTATCATTATTATTATTATTATTAATAATAATGTTTTCTTCATAACAGTTTTATTTCTTGGACTCATGCACAACATTTCAACGAGCACCTTCCACAGAGTTGTTGCTGGATATGTTTTTGTAGGTATGTGACTGAAAGTGAGGAACATCAGGTTACTTTTGTTTTGGTCAGTAGTGCATTCCTAATTAATTATGTGTGCTTTTCCAGCATCGTGTGTCCTAGGTGGGATGTTTTCTTCATGTTTCCGCTGCACTGTTCTCCTAACGTTTCCTAGTATTATTGGCTCCCGTGGACGGGCGTACCTCATGGTTTTCATCCTGCGTGGGCTGTATCAAGGTAACAGCCAAAATGAAATTAGTCTTGCCCTTTGTTGTGCAACTAAACTACAGAGGATGTGGTGTGGCCGGACATGCTGTTGTAACACACCTTATTCTTTAATAAATCAAGCTCACTGCCCTTAATCACATTAGTTAAAGTAGAGAGGCTGGTTATAAAGCAGAGCTGGAGCAGTTTCTGCTTTGAAACTGTTATAATGGCTGTTGTACACTAGTTGAAAGGAAAATAATAAATGCTGGTGCTGAGTATCAGCCGATTTTTAAACAATTAATGGAATTCGCCTTTGGGTCCACACTACAGTTCCTCACTCATAACGACATGTTATTTCTTATGTCTTAACTCTAATAGTAATAATAATAGTAATCATAATAGTAATAACATATTATTATTATAATAAAATGTCTGGGGTTAACATTAGTCTTACCTGCCATAGTTTATTTCCTCAGGTCCAATCTCAAATATCCAACACAATGTTCAGGATGTGGCCTTCTCCATGGGTTGTAACATAGACTTGCAGATCAGCCACAGTAAGGTCATGTGGAGAGCTGTGACCCAGCCCTTTGTTAAGGTGCTGCAGGAAATAGTGGTGAGTTCAGCTGGACTGTTAGGACATATTTAAAACACACAGCTAAAACCTGACTGGATAGAAATGTCTTTTTTACCAGCCTGTACTTAATTATTAAGGTTCACGGCAATGTGTAGATGCCTAAGTAATTGAAATATTTTGTAACGGAAGTGTAGACTTACTGAGAACAAACAAGATTATTGAACTGAAGAAGACTGGTGTGTGTATATGATTAATGAAATACACTATCAGTTCAAGCACTCTTCATTAGACACATTCTTTCAATACCATACACGTCTATTAATGTTTGTCTGGGTCTACACAGCCACATGGAAATGTAGACTCATCACATCTGTTCTCTACCATCTCATTACTAATGCAAGTGAGATGGAGCATTTGACATGCATTTAATTTTGATTTTTTTTACTACATCCAATAACTGTTGTAATACCAACCTTTTAATGAATGAATCTAAATGTATATATTGCTCTAGTCAAAAGTGATGTGTCAAAAAATTGTCTGAACTGTGATCCCAGCTCCATGCCTACAGCATTTGATTTCCATTTAATGAAGAATGGTGTGTTGTGTCAGGTCTGTGTGTCTTTCTCTGGTCCCTCAGAACGACAGTGTGGTGCTGCAGAGGGACGCCCAGGGTGTGAGCAGGCAGTTCCAGGGTGTCAGAAATGAGGTGATGGGACAGTATGGCTATGACAACCAGAATCCCGTCACTGCAGGCAACAGCACACAGGAGCAGTTCGCTGCAAAGACCATGATGCGATGTGACTGTAGGTGTCACACTCTTACTGCACAACTCAGCATTATTGTTATGTCGGTTCGTTGGGTTACATATTAGTTCAACACGTTTTATGTTTTTCACACTTTTTTCACACCACTTTTGTAAATCACGTGTATGGGCGTAAAGAACCTTTATGAAGTTCAAGGAACCTCCACACAATGTAAAATGTTAATTTCAGTGGAGGATTTATGAGATCAGCACATCCAAGCCTGTAAGCATGTAGGATCCTTTACGAACTGTGCTAAGTTTTGTATTCTGTGGTACTCATTATGTGGTTGTGTCCATTAAACTGGCTCATCAAAGTTATCCATTAGACGCATGTTCCCTGTGCCTTATTATAACATGTATAATGTTGCTTACAGACATAGTGAAACAGGGCATTGATCGCTGTCAGGAGTGGTTCAGCGCTAAGTGGCAGGAGTGCATGGACACAGTCAAATCCCCTGTAATCAACCACTTCCTCTGTGTGCCTATGAAGTTTACATTCCTTTGTAACATCATGAGATGTAAGTGGTTACATCAGTTACTCTGTCTGTTGAATGTTTGTCTTAAGAATTTGGTGGCAACATGTATTTTTTATGCATTGCATTGATGCAATAGAGTTGCTTTGACCTGATTTAGTGATAAAAACTCCTCACGAAGGCACTCAGTTTCTCCAAACCATTCAAATTATCACATTTATTGGGTTTTACAAGATAGTACTTGTTTGTGCTAATGAAGTGTTATATTTGTCACAGTGATGACTCCTTGGTGCAAGGAGGAAATCCCAGTGGAGGGAAACTTTGGCCAGACATTTGATAAGCTTAATCTCTCCATCAATAAACTTGCGGAGAAGTTCACCACCAACATTGTGTTTAAGGTACTGTATACACAGAGGTGAAACAGGTATCCAGGCACATGTTTTTGTTAATGAATATTTTTCCAGTGAATATGTTCTCTTCACATTTACAGTCATGATGACTTTATTTTCCCTTTGACTTTATACTTAAATATGAGTATCTGTTCCTATCTAAATATTACTATGTATTTATTACTTTGTTGCAAAGCAAGTGCAGCTACGAGACATCAGCAATCACACTTAAATAGCTTGCTGGACACACTTTGAAAATCCTTCATACTTTTTCAGTGGGATTTAAGTCAGGATATTGGATAAACCATGCAAGCACCTTCCTCTCTTGTAGATGCCAGTCTTCAGTTATTTTGGTCGCATGTTTGAAGTTTCCTGATTGAGACATCCATCCAGATCAGTTTCTTAGCTGATGAGGTTAAATTTATATCTACTGGTACTCAGTGTACTTTGTTTATCTCTTTGCTTGATTATAGGGTGCCCCATATTTTGATAGATGAACATTGTTAAAATGCCCCAGACTTAAGTGCTAGTACATTTTCCTGCTTCATGTACCAGAGCTGATAAGTTCTGTCAGTCTTCTGAAGTTCAGTAGCTCACCTCAACACACTCAGAGACATTTTCTTATTCCCTTGCTTGTACCTTCACCATATTTATTGGTCCAGTTTCACGATTAATGATTTATCACATACAAAGGTTAGTACAACATGTAGTGAGATGTGTCTCTTAAAGGTTTGTGAGACTGTGCAACATAAATGAAATAAAAATTAAAGGCTAGAACTAATAAATATATATATATATTTAAATAAACATTACAAGTGTAAACAAACATTTACAAGTGTAAACATGATCTGATGTGTGCAAATGGAAGAGTATAGAATATGTACAGTAAAGTGCAGTGCACTAGTTGCTGTTGCCTTTGATCAGAGGGTTAAATTCATGCTGGGAGTGGTGATAAACTGTGCATCCACCTGTACTGGTCTATCAGACTACAAGTGTGTTAGTCTAGTCCTGTACCTTCTGCAGAAACTGGATCAGCAGTCTGTGCATGGAGTGACAGCTCTCCAGAAAGAATTTCGGAAGGAGCTGATCAGGTCATTTCGAGAGAAGAGTGATGTTGTTGAGCAGATAGCAAAAACTGTGCAGATCCTCCTCTCCTTCACATTCATCACTGTTTTCACCTCGTAAGCACGAATATACCACTTGGCTACTGCATTCTACTCATAAAGTTCAGTAGAAGTTCATGAAAATCCATGTACTAGTTTCTGGTGCGGCCCATAAACATGTTTTTTTGTTTTTTTTAATTTTTCTATTTACTGTACAAAGGGCTTTTGGATATGCACGACAGTACACCCGAGATATTCGCTTTGACAATGTCTACGTTACAACCTACTTCAGACAGATTGATGAACGGAGAAAGAGAGCGGTAAGACTAGAACTGTTTTGCTCAAACACAGATACTCTTTGTCTTGTTCTCTAAGCGGACTATAAATTAATATTTCAGGGTAAGAGGTATCTGCTGCCTTTGAAGAAAGCAGAAAAGAAGAGTTTCATAGAGCCTTGGAACTTGAAGATCCATCCCAGCGAGCTCCAGCTTGTGGTGCGGTGCTGAGTGTCATATTAAATCGTTGAAAATGTTTTCTTCATTTAGATGTATAACATTGTGCTGTTACTCCATCATAAAGGCATTTGAAGATGATCTGTGCCTTTTAATGCAATCTCTGTGAAATAGATAGCAGGCCTGGTGCAGGTTGTGTCCCTGGCTCTGTTTGTGTGTGTTCTTCTGGCCACTGATGCTGTTCTTTACCACATTTTCGACATAATCCGTAGACACACATTTACAGAGTATTCCCTTACAAGTGAGTATACCATTCTCAATGGAAATGTAGGATGTCCTTTTTGTATTTTATTTTTATATTTGTTTTGTTTTACTTTATGTATGAAATTGTAAACAAAACCATTTCAGTAATAACTCTTTATTGGTCCATTAATCATGATAATGCAGTGTAAAAGCCAGCAGTTTTTTTAAATGGGTATAAAAACAATAAAGACAAGATTTGACAAGAAATGCATTGATATGATGGCAACATGTCAGTGTGAACTTCTCTGGAAAAAAAAACAAAATATATATTTTTTTGTTTTTACAGGTAGTCACGACATAGACATTAACATTGATGGAGACTCCATGTTAGCTAAACTCCTACGGAAAACTATTGGGGCTTTCAACACCTCTTCCAAACTGGATATGCACTCCAGTAACCGGGGTAGGTGACCTACCTGCTGATTCTTGTGTACAAGCTAGACACACAGGAATCCATGCTGCTAATCATAGATTCTAAGAACATTCAAGGTCTCTCCACTTTTATAGTTGAAGCTTTGGCACACGGCACTCTGAAAATGACCTCTGCTGAGCTGGATTTAGTTAACGAACTGTTTGGCTGGGGCTGTTAGAGGTCAGAAGTGGAATGTAATCTGTTTAGAGTTCATTCACGACATGGCCTCCACTTGAGTGCCACTGGTTCCCTAAAGGACCTTTCAATTGATGTTTTGTGACATATGTGAGTGTGAACCTTTATGAAGTTTAAAGAATCTCCACATCATGTGACTTTTTTCTGACATTTAAATTGGTAAATATTATGTGAAGGTCTTCACATATATACCTTTTTTTCACGCTCTTGTACATGCTGTTTTATAAATATGGTTCTTTAGGGAAGTGAAATTATTCTGCATCATCACTCAAAGAGTGTACAGCCTCGCATTTGACAAGGCTCACTGATATGATATTTGATTAAATATGAAAAACAGGTGATTCTCAGAAACGGAGAGTTGTTCAGTATTCACTCTCAGGTTAGTATATCTGTCACTCAAACATGGGATGAAGATCTTTAAAGGCAGCTGTTATAAGCTTATGTAGATGAGATGAATATGTTCTTGCCACTGAAGTTGTCTCTGTGTTGACGTGTTTGGTCTGGCTGTATGCTTAAGCTGATCAAGGCTGCTGGGTGGAGCAGTTAAACCTGTAGAGAGCTCAGTCTGGACTTAGTCCAACCAGGTCTGGTGCTGGTAGGCCCAGCAGCACATGGCAGCGCACAGTGACTGTTGAGAAGGCTATTTTTAAGTAGGAAAAGGCAATGACTGGCCTCCCAAATGGTAGTTCTCATTCTGATTACCTTTTTCTACCATATTGGTTCATTATAGTAACGTTCGTTATAGCAAAGTTTTTGGTGACAAACAAAAAGAAGCAGGTAATGTTTTATTCTCAAAATCTTAACATCGGAAATGTGTTCAGATGGTTTGTTCAATTGTTTTTTCTGGGTCTCCTAATTCCTGAGTGAATCTATACATAACATATATCTATACATAATATATATAAATAAAAGACAGTATATAAATAGATTGTATTAGTTAAGCATTATGGAGTGATACTCCATAGTGAAGATGCTTCATGGGGTCATACACACACACACACACACACACACACATATATATATGTATATATATATACATCTTTGGATGTGGAGTATATTTATGTATATATATATATATATATATATATAAATATATACTCCACATCCAAAGGTTGTATAATGATGAACCTGCACATTTCTGTCATACAGAGTGTCTCCCACAGCCCCGTGCTCTGGGCCAGGCCGCCTACCTTTGGAGTATCCTCCCTCTGTTCCTGATGGGCCTCATGTGCTGCCTGCAGGTTTACACTAACCGTCTGCGGAGGGTTATCACTGCCTTCTACTTCCCCAAGGTAGCACAACACACCTCTACAGATAATAAAGGAGAATTTCAGTTCATTCTGTCAAAAGAGATTAATTTTCTCGTGGTTCATTGAAAGAGACGCGTCCGGGGATGTGTAGCTTGCTGGTCATTCATTAGGAACTTCTTATCCATCACCTCAGTAGAGCAGCTTGGATGACTCACAGTGCTGCATGTGCAACCTCTTCATGCTAAGCACTGATCACGTTTAGTATTACATAACCAAACAGATGTAACATGAGATCCATAGTTCTTAATCTTGTATTGTATTACACACAGAACATGCTCATAGCTAATGCCAGCCAGTAATCCCTTAACACACTACCACATGACCACCTCTCTTCTGACACACCATACTCACCAGCAACTTAAGATTGAACCCATTAATGAACATATCTGAAATTTTATATTTTACATTTACATTTTACATTTACAGCCATTGGTCATCGCATTCCCTGAAATTGCATGAGCATAAATATGATGAAATGTTTCAAATCAATCATGGGTGCGAATCCTACCTTCAGCACACCACCACTGTGTCACTGAGCAAGACCCTTAACCCCAATTGCTCCAGGGAGATGTAGTTAGGAAATGGAAGTCGCTTTGGATAAAAGCGTCTGATAAATGCCATAAATGTAAATTAAACCAGTCAATATTTCATCACTCTAGATCTATCAGAAAATGAATTTTTGCTGATCAGTACAAATTCAGTTAGTGCATGTGAATGTGTTCCTTGGCTAGTGTTGTAGACTTCGACATTTCCTTGAAAAAACGTCCTGCTATGTGTCCAAGTAGCATAGTAAAGACTGACTTCTGTATCTGTTTAAACTGGATTCGTTGTATTACATTCTGCAAGCTGTTTTGTTTAGGATTTTTTTGGTAAGTCTACTAAATGGCAGAAATTAGTAGAGCTTTGTTTTTTCACAAGTTGATGCCTAGATGCTTTATTTATGTCACATGAGGAACCCCGCTGTGAAAAATCAAATAAAAAAATGACCAAATTTACCCTTTAACACTACTGCTCTCGACTTGAGCTATGGTCCCAATGCAGCTTATATCTGAATGTTTTTCTTGACATAAACATGCATAATTTAGTTCATAAGGTCTTTGAATTTAGCTGAATCGGCTGTTTTATAGCAAGGAAAGAAGAAATGTGCAGTGCAAGGCCCTCCGGCACTGGAGTAATCCGAAAGATCTGTTATTGCAACTAGCGCACTCAAAAACATGAAACAGCAGCTAATTAACAGCAAGCAGCTTATATCTAACCCTGAAAAAAGACCAATGTATTTTTATTGTTTTTTTGTTTTTTTTGTAAAATCTGTGTGTTTGCAGCTGCTGGCCTTTCTTCCAGTTAGTGCATGTTTAAATCAGGATTTCCAGCAGGAGAATATTTATTATTGTGCAGCCTGTTGTTTTGCTGTTGTGCTTTTGCCACAGGAAGGTTTGAACAAGTGGTTAATGTTCCCCGTATCCAGCAAAATCAAAACAAACAGCGGACAAAGTTTCACAAAAGGATTTTACTTTCTGTCATTTCTGAAACTGCAAATAAACTGTAGGGTTCCATTCATTTCTCACAGATGGACGTCAGTGATATAAAAGGTCAGAAGTTGTTCAGTGTTGCAAGCTTTGGGTAAATGTTCAGGCCTGCAGAATTGATCTCAATGTTGTTATTGATAACATTTTAGCTTCCAAACAGCAAAACAACGGCTCACATTGGTTTTGGATGAATAATCTTAATTCCTCCCAATTAAACCGCAAGGCCGTAGAAAAGGGGCCGCGTTGCAGTGTGCTGGATGTGTGAGCATACTTACAGAGAGTGATGCAGAACTTACATAATGAGAACAGGACTTGGCAGTTCGCATCATTCACAGCTCTTTGAAACCTGGAAGTTGGTTTCACTGAGTTCAGTGGGCTTAACAGAAAACGAAGTGTGAGTGAGGAGAAACGTCCTGTGTGTGTGGTAGTAATAAGCCAGTGGGGTTTACTGTAATAGCATTACACACCGTATTCTGAGGGCCCGTGCGGCCGCAAGGATTAGGGGCTCCTTCAGGCTTGAACACTGTAACACGCTGCACTCTCATGCATACGGAATGTATTGCTGCCCTAAGCATTAATCCATGTTGTCCAGCAAACACTTCATAGTGAGACGAAAACAATTAGACTGTGTTCTTGTTTAGCTGTAGATTTCCAGTTGTCCCAGAAAGCTCCAGAGGCCCATTCACCCTTCTGAAGGTTATTATTTTACTTCATGGTTTTGCCATTGGACATTTTTTAAATACTTTTTGTTTTAATATGAATTTATTTGCTTGTCTGTTTATGCTTGACTGCAGTACAAAACTCAGAGGGCTTAATCTGTAATAGGGTATACTTTTTGTGGTCATACACCTTCCTCGTGCAGTCTGTACATCTTTTCTCTCACACACACATCTCCTAGTCAAAGTCAAAGTCAAAGTGAACTTTATTGTCATTTCACCGTATACAAGTATACAGGGAAACGAAATGGCGAGAGCTCTGGATCAGCAGTGTATATACAAATACTTAGAAGAAATAAGATTTGAATAAAAAAATTTGAAATAATATAGACAGACAAGACAAAACATTGTGCAAGACAAACAGTGCAATTAGACAGTATATCTCTATGGTATGTGCAGATGAGTAGCTATATAAATATACTATACATATACAGTAAAGATCTGAGTTGCCAGAACATATTGAATAGCCGCATGTTCCGCAGATAAGAAGTGAGGCCTTTCTTCCAAAGCTCTTAAAGTGTGATAAAATTAGCATTTATACACAACTATTTAAGAAAATCAACATCATCTGTGGGATTATTTTTTGCAAATGAAGCCAGTTTAACATAAAGTCTGTGTGATTTTAAATGTTATAATTGTTGCCATATGGCAACAAAGCAACTGCAATTTGAAATGCATCCAGTGATCTATTAAGTGTTGCATTTTAATGAGAAAAGTAATTAAGGCATTTTTCATGTGTACTTCAAAATGAATACATTAAAGAGTAGGACATTAACTGCTTTGGGCTGTGAGTTGAAGGCTGTTAGCACATGTGTACATAACCTTGAAAATGCTAAAGATCTTTAAGCTCTTATTGTATAGTATCTTAATTCCTCACTATTCTTTTGCATATTACTGTACGCATTATCTTCCATGTATCTCTGCCTGGTGTTTTTGTTCTGGACAGAGAGAGAAGAGACGGATTCTTTTCCTCTACAACCTGCAGATCCAGAGACGCATTTTATACGTCAGCAGTCAGTGCAAACGACTGAGGAGGCGACGACTGCCACCAAACACGGTGTGTGCGCTTTTTGGGCTCGAAAAAGTGCCATGAACCATTTACACTGATCTGATTTAGAATTTTGCTCTAGATGCTTATTTTAGAGTTACTGTTGTTTTGCCACACTTTTTAAGGTAACAATATGATTGTAATTATAATTATACTTTTTGCTATGCTATACAAATAGAATTAGACAATTACTTGATCAAATACATATTAACATATCAAATTACATTTTCACTCGATCTGCATTGACCCTCCTTTCTTTCTTTCAGGTATTATCTGTTCTAGTGGCTCCCCTGAAGCGACTGGGCTATACTCTGGGTTGGTGCTGGGTGTGTGAGGAGCGTGTGAGGCAGAGCCAGGCCGTGCCGTGTTCGACTCCACTCTGCTCTGCACTCTACTGTCTGCAGTGCTGGAGGGACTTAGGCGGCTGCTACATCTGCTCCATCCACTCTCAGAGTGAGCCTCAGGACAGCGACTCTGATACAGATGTTTATTATGTCGGCTAATTTCATACTCAGCAAGCAAAACAAACTATTTGAACCTTTAGGCAATTAGGCCTCCATGAATATCTCCATGAATAAACAAGCCTGTCAATTTTACTGAGCTGATGATTCTTAATCAGTCATACACATGTGTGTTAAGTCTTAACAAATGTCATAGAGGTGTTCCTTTCTGTAGAGTCAAAGAGTAAGAGACTGCTGTCAGTATCTTACTATGGGTTTGTTGTGCTAGAAATAGAATAAGAATAGATTGTGGACAAACTAATAATACAAATGAAAAAGAAAAAAAATAACAGAAGCTGTTTACAGTTAACTTTCTGTGTCTTTAACCTAGTGCAGTGTGGTGTAGAAATGATAGATTTGGGTTGATTAACATATGAGGTACATTCATAAAGTCCCTGGTGGAATGGTCAATAATATATACATAATATATATTGTTCGTGTATGTATAAATATACACACACGTTTATAAATATATACACACGTTAATAAATATATACACACGTTAATAAATATACACACACG
>JBBPDE010000006.1:6947234-6965641 GCA_037974605.1 Nannopetersius ansorgii
AATCATATCACCGTTATTGAAAAAAATTCTATCGCGATATATATTGATATTGAATTATTGTCCAGCCCTACATGTAACCTTTAATACAGAATGGTCCGTGTTGTATTAAGATGGCATGGGTCTTGTATAAAGTTTGTTAATTATGCTTTGAACGGTTTGATCTACGTGTGTCATCCAACCTAATGGGATATGATTACTCAATTTCTTTCAGAAATACAATGCAGACTATGACCTGTCAGCAAAAGAAGGAGCAGACACATTGGCCTTTATCTCCCTGCTGGAGGAGAAACTGATGCCTGCTCTGGTGAGACGTGTGAGGAATACAAAAACAAGACCAGATCAGTTCTTATGATAAGAAAAAGTGAACTGGAGCAACAGTTATTGGAAGGGGGTCACTATTTTATCAGATGATTTCCCCATTTCCCCCCATTTTGTCCCTTGCAGTTTTTCTTTTAAGCAAGCTGTATATCCTGCCGTCCTCTTCTCCCCACAACTCATTAGAAGGTAGTGGGTGAGCGGCTTATTATCTCCGGTATTTAGTGGCTGCTGTATAAAAATTCCAGACAGTTTGCCCTCAGTCGGAGCCAGCAGGGTTGGTGTAGGACCCTCTTATACTCCTCCACCTCTGAAAATTAAAGGCGGCATAAGCATATAACTAGACTTTATCCATCTAGTGTTTATCATTGTTTTCTGCAGTATTTCTTTAACACTGGAAACATTCACAACTTTAAACTGCACTTATGAAGAGAACCCCCTTGAAATTAATGCTATGAACTGCAGGAAACATTTTAGAGCAGTGATCTCATGAACGTTTTTAAGAACCATAAGCAACTCCCTCCTTGACCTCCCCTCACTTTCTTTTCCTCTCGTCCACTCATTTTCCATTCACTCCGTCGCTGCAGATTTATACTCTGTGGATTGATCCTAAGAACTATGTGGAAGTGACACGGCGCTGGCATGCAGACAACATCTCCTTTCCCCTCAACTTCTTTCTGCCAAGCCGCATGCAGCGGCAGCAGCTGGACAGAGTGCGACTCATGCGGGGAAACAGCACTCTGGAGGCTGGAGAGGAGGCAGAAAAAGAGGTGAGGAAATGCGGAAGGGAGGATTAGGGAAAGAAAGGTGTATATATTGGTATTTTATGTCTAGAGTCCACAGATCTGTAATTATGTAGCACACAAACAAATGCACTGTCTCAAATACATTTTTCACTGCCATCCTAAGCACCATGACAAAATAAGCTACATACATCGAAATGAACATCTACAATTTATGAATGACGAACAAGGCCCAGGCATTTGTATGTGGGTGGATGCAAAGTACAACCTCTCCCACCTCCCTGCCGGATTCACTCCTGGTGTTAACATGCGTCTTGGATGATGTGCTATGACTGCGCCCAAGACGCTTGAGACCGCACTGAGGTCCGAACACTTAGACCCCGCTCAGAGGTTGTCTGATCCACATATGGCCATCTGCTTTTAACAGTGTGCACACAAATGTGAGTCACACTGAAGAACCTTAAATCGTAAGTGGAAGTATGTACTCATTCAAGGGTGAATAGCAGCTTGTTTTGTTTTGTTTTATTTTTCTTCTGCATGTTCTGTATTGTTTTTATTTCCTCTTTTAGTTCCTAGTGAAATTCAAAAGTTTACAATTGAGGCCTTCAAAAGAGACTGTGGAGCTCATCAATGCAAATTAATATTTTGGTACACAATTTAATGTTTTTTTCAATAATATATTGAAATTGCTACATGCTTTCAGCATCAAACCCAACCCAAGAATAAAGATCTTAACATTACACCCACAGTTGTTGGAAGTAGTGTTGCTGTGTGTGCCTCCTCTGACTCTGTCCTGTTGCTGTTCCTGTTCCCCTACCCACTTACAGACATACTTAAGAATCCTAAAAGCTAGTGTTTCATTCCTGTTCATTCTAGCAGTTGTGCTCTGATGTCATGGAAGCCAATTTGGCAGCCACATTGTTCAATATTGGCAGTCACCTTATTGTGCCACTATGATTTATACCCTAGAGACAGAAACACTGCAGAATGTAATTAGGGTTGTATCGGGTCTCAGAGGAAATATTTTCTTTTTAATGACTTTTTTTCCCCTTTTGTTCTCCTTTCTCCTTTTTTCTTGTTCTGTTTCTCACTAAAGCTGTACCATGATGCTCAGGAGTGCATGAACCTTCTCTCGCAACGCCTCAGCTCAAACAAATTTTTCTTTGGGGATTCGTAAGTATAATCAAAAAATACCTGCTCTGCTCTATTAAATTTACAGTTTGTAAACACTTAGATCCCTCAGTTGTAAATATATTGTTCCATAGTCAGATTTAGGAGCCTTTTTGAAGATTGAGACACCTAGGGCAAATAGGTGATGAATAATGTGTGTGAATAATGTATATAGTGGTTATTAAAGGCAGTTCTGTAAAGTCCCCAATGATGAAAGAAATCCATTGGGTTTTTCAGTATCAGAATCTAAACCTTAGATGTTTTAGATGTATTTATATGCTCCAAATATATATTCTGTGAAAATGTGCCTCTCTGCTGAAGCTTGGTAAACTAGCTGAGTCTGGTTCAATCTGGCTTTGGAGAGCAGGCTTTAAAGACACTGATGTTTAGATGTGCCCTCCAGGCCCTCCTCTCTGGATGCTTATGTGTTTGGCCACTTGGCTCCTCTTCTGAAGATCAAGCTGCCCAGCAGCAAACTGCAGCAACATCTGAAGTCTCTGGACAACCTGAACAGCTTTTGTTGTAACATCCTGTCCCTTTACTTCCCCAATGAAAGTCGAGGTGAGGGACCAGTTACTTAAATATGCTGCGAGTTTAGCTTAACAATGTTGCGTAAAATAATCATTAGTAAAGAGATGTTTGACTCAGTCTTGGCCCAGTGACTGCTAACATCACTTTTGCAGTGTGTATATGAATGCTTTCTGTCATAATTGTTTGAAATTAAAATATAGATTTTAAGCACCTGTTAAGGAACGCAGTTCTTAAAATGCCATTGGTATAAATATACCACAAATAATTATACCAATTATTTTGGTATATTTTAGCAACATTTCATGTTCATCAAAGTGTTTTCCTTGGTGTGAAGTTCAAGTGTTGATTAATGTAGGAATTGATTATCTTCAAGTTAAAGGCCCATATTGATTTGGCCCAAAGGTTTAAACAACACTAATTGCTTAGTGCTGAATGAGTGATTGCCCTATTCCCAAGATAGTTCTTCTGCCAGTTGTTGTTCAGTGTTGCAGTTTAAAACAAAAACAAGATGGCAAGATCTGAAGTGTGACTTGACAAGGAAAGCTCATTTAAAAAGCTACGCATTTCTGTTTTGCAATGAAATTTGTAGGGACCAATGTGTGTTTTGAGCTGGAGATGATGCGGTGATGTGTAACAGAAATCCTACAGATCCTTACAGCTTTAAAATGTATTAAAATATAAAGCTCATGTCTGAAAATGTTTGTAGACATATTCAATTCAAGATGACTCCTAAGATCAAGCTGCAAAGAGTCCTCCTGTATATTTTGGACATGTGGACTGAGCACTGATAAATTGAGCAGAAGACAATAGAACTGATAGGAAAGCCAAACACGGACCAAAGAAAAGAGAAAGCCATCAGTGAAGATTGATGTCAATTAAGCATGAACATATCAATGACAATGAGAAATATTTTAATATGTGGTCGGTTTTGTGCATGCCATGCAGGTAATAGTGTTTTGATTTAGTTCTTTTGTTTACAAAAAATATAGTTGTTTAAAGGATTTTTGTATTTGTGAGACACTTTCAACTTATTGTTGTTCTCATCATCAACCTGTTTCCTATAAGTCTTGTGATCTGTGTTTTGACAGAGGGAGTGGGACAGCCAGTGTCCAGCACTCAGGAAGGGAGTGTCTTTGACCACGAGCCGTACAAGAGACGCAAGCAGCTGTTGTCTGTTCTGGTGGCCGTGGCAGCCATGCTGAGCTATGCTCTCCTCACTGGCATTGTTGCTATTGAACACGTGCAGGAAGAGGCACCTAGAGCAAGCGCTGCCTCCATGAGAGCGGTTCCTGAGGAAGAGGAGGAATGATCGAGAGCAGGGTAGAGAATGATTGTGTGTACTTGATTTATCCATGTGGGCAGAGAGTTCACCCAAGTCTGGTACCCAAAGTCTGCTTCACCACATATCTGACCTGAGACGGATTGGTAAATTGTAGACCCACTTTGGTTCTCAAGGATATGCAGTGTGATAATCATTTATTTTCACTTTCCACAATAGTACAGTGTAGTTTCTTCTAGGTTTTCGCTTTGTGACATTTACCTCTCATAATACAGAGTAGCTGAAGTGATCGTTACATATGAGTGCACATATTTAAAGTAAATTTGTTGGCTCACAGTACTGAGCTGTAAACTTATTACTGTTACCAACAACTAACAAGTGTGTCAGGAAATATATAAGCCTGCTATTTATCTAGCCAAAGTTGATTGGTGGCTTCTATTCATAGCACTCGGAAGGTAAATAATCTTGCCTTGTTGCCTTGTTCATTGGAAACTTGACACATGTTCCTGCTCGTCCTGACATTGTCCTTGTTACATAATTGGAAACAGAGTAGTGAAGGCAGTAATAATATCCAAGGTAAATCATGTTTGCAGCTGTGCTTGTGTCATGGATTTACTTTATTTTTTTATATTTAATATTTGTTGTAATAGCTTTGAAACACATCATGGGTCAGTGTCGGAGCTTTAATCAAAGACTGTTTGCAACAGTGTGATTTTATAAGATGGAATATTCCAAAATAAGTTTAACCAAATGTAGCTCTGGGACCACACTTTTAATGCTATACTGTCATTTCGAATCATTGATGTTTGGTATGCAAAGCCTGCTCGTCTTGCAATGCTTCAGCCCCCTTTCACATTTAATTTATGTCAGTAGTGTTTTAGCCTGCTAATGGTAAATTAAATTGATTTTTTTCCTGTAGAAAATTAGTCCAGTATGACTAGGATGAATGTGTTTCAGATTAAGTAGTTTAAAATGTGGGATTTCAGCTATTTCTGTGTGTAATTACTGGATCCTGTGTAGTCTGGTTCAAGACTTGCAAACAAGTGAAATGGAGTGTTGCTGAACTGTTAATGGTTGTTCCTGTCCTCTTCTCTCATTGGTGTTGTTTTGTAAACATAACTTTGTTTTTTTTCCTAATTAATGGACAAATAAATATGCTTTACGAACTATGGGTGTTTCACTGTTTTGTTTTTTGTCTTAGTGCTTTACATATTGCTTTCTTGTTAGTCTGTTATCTTACAAGAATGTGAACTTAGGTTTTTCTCCGAAACGCAACTCCAAAGAGTTCCAAACAAGCCTCCTAGTGAGACTGGAGCTGTGGTTGTTTGGATGAGCCCAGAGGGTCCTTACTCCATCTCTTTAATTCTCTGTCTCTGTGAGGGGTAGTAAACCAGTCTCAGCATTTCTTAAGCATCTTGTGGATCTGCTAAACCGCAGGCTTTCTCTGCACTGCACCCTGGGGAAACACAGCTGTGTATTACAGCAAGGCTCAGGAATCCCACCTTGGCTTCTGTTCACTCCAGGGTTTGTTTTGGTGTGTGTGTGGAAACTTTGTGAAAGCCCCCAGATTTAGAGCAATCATTGTTACCCCTGCCATCACCCCCAACCTGATTGAAGGAAATCCCTGTGCTCTATGTGTGTGTGTGTGTGTGTACTAAAAGAGCTCTGTGCCCTGAGTGGAGTGTGTGCACGGGAGCTGGCATTTAATGACCTCAAAAAATGATCTGGAAAACGTCCAGAACAGGAAAAATACTCAGCGACCTCACTTTGTTCCATGCGGTCATTCCCATTCAGACTGAAGCTGCAGAGGCACAGATGGGGTTTAAAGCCTGAAAATGTGTGCATCATGGTTGTGTCTGCTTCTAGTTTAGTTTTGGGGGGTAAAAAGGTGTGAGTCATGCTTTTAGACTGACCAGTGCCGAGCATTAAAAGCGTTTCGCTCCAAACTCACATTTTCCCCTCCAGGAGGAGAATGCTGTTAACAAGCCTCCCGCTCCAAGCAGGCGCACTATTGCATGTTTAGCGTGCCTCTAGCAGAAACACTTTCAAATTGTGTAACGTCGTTCAAGGAGCGTGAGATCCAACTGCTCTCTTTCCAAGTCTGCTGCTTTCAAGGTCCAGTAAAGATGAAGTATGAGAGAGAAAGAGAGAGAAAAATCCCCCGGCACCTGCTGTTAAAAGTGGTTGCTAAGGCAACGCAGTTGTAATCAAAAATAAACATTTTTTTCTTTGGGCAGGAGAGGGAGAGGGTGTGTGTGGAGACAGACTGGACACTAGTTGACCTCAGTGATTGGAGTTAAAAGCTGTCTAAGAAGGTTACCTCTTTTATCGAGCAAATCTAACATTTAACTGACATCAGTATTAGAAGCTTAGGTTTTGTGATACCTATAAAATATTATACTCTTTGGGGTTATTTGACTGGAAACAGTCTACATCCTTGAGCTCAGAAAATTCTGCATGTTCTAGAAGACTTAAAAAGGTCACATGGGCCTCTAGGGGTCATATGTTGTTTGCCTGAAGGGGTCAACTGGGTGGTCTCGGAAATACCTCTTCTCTAGTTTCATTTCAGTATCATCTATATGTACGTATATATATATATATATATATAACATTTTGGACCTACACAAGAACCACAGAATTGATTTAGAATAAAACAAGTGGCGCATTGTGTAAAATATTCCTAGTTCTTACCTCACTAAGGAAACAGTGAAAGATATTTGTGCCTGAATGAAGGCTGTGTCTGCTGTGTGATTCAGCAAGCAGAGGGCTCACAAATGTCTGTCCTCAACTACTGCACATAAAACACTGGGCTCCTGCTTGTCAGCAAGATCAATTGCACATTAAATTTCACAGAGATCTGCCAGAAACCAATCACCAGTTGTAAACTGGTTATGTTATAAACTGCTGCACTAATCTTATTGAATACAAAACCACTTCATCATACTATGAGTGACCTGCCGTTTTGCTGAGAGAAGAGAACTGTAACCTCCTGGATTCATCTAAAGATACTGATGTACATAAACTTCACCACCCTCCTTTGTTCCTTTACAATTTTTAAAAACATTGTCACACGCTGAACAATATGCTCATAAACCTTAATCTGAGGTAAAACGCCAACACTAACAGTCTGAACATCTTTCAGAAGTGTGATACTCAAATACTTGATCTGCATGATCCATTGGTCCCTCAGACAACTACTTGGGTTCCTTTTACTGAAGGACATAGTTTATTATCACTTTATTGTATTGTATCAGATTAACTACCATCTCTGCACAAAATAATAAAATGCTGAGAATAATTGGGGGTTACATGGGATTGCAAAATCAGATATTGTTCTCTTCTACATGTTTGAAACTGCTAATATTGTATTATACTGTGTCTTTTTGTTGGGTTTTTGTAGCTAAATGATTACTTCCTCTATCAAATTGATTATACTATGTTACCATCTCCGTCTGTTTCTAATGAGAACCAGATCAAATTCTGAAATCATAAACATGTGAACTAAATAGCAACATTTACTGCAGAGAGTTCTTTGTTCTGATTACTATTGCTAAGATAAATGCTAACAAGCACCAATCATTAAGGAATTTTCCCATCCCTGCAGCTATTTGTTCCTCAGCGGTTCTGCAACCTTCCGGGCAGGATTAAGAGACTTGATTGGGAGCTTTTATCCTCAGGTTTGAAGGCTCCTCAGCCAGGATATACCTCACATTCACTCAACAGCACTCCACGTGCCTCTGCAACTTTTTGACTATAATCTATTTATTCTCCATTGTAAATATTCAGACATATTTAGTTTGTAGTTAGTATAATTGTTATATTTGTTTACATTTGTGTTTATTAGTTGATGTATTCTGTTATTCTATTTTCTAGTTATTGAACCAAGTCAGGATTACATTTAACTGCACATTATAAGTGTATAACTGCATATGTGACAAATAAACACTATAAGATTTAAAAAAAACTCTTTAATCTTATATCTTGAGACATTAACGCCCCTGTGTTGTAGTTTTATAGTGACTCCTTTACGTAAAGACATTCTAATCTAATGTTTATAGGCCTGTTACATCTATCTAAGCTGATCGCTGGACTCCAATATAGGCAGCATCTAGAAGTCATATTAAAAATATCTGGACAAACTGGTATTCAGAAACACTTAGAGTAAATGTGACTGGCAAATAATTATGCAGAAGAACAGGAGAGAATGTGTTGCAGTAAAATAACACTGTAATAAAAACTTAATGTTGATGATAATCAAGAGGGTTACACAGAAAATGTGTTAACGTAGTTTTGATTGTTATCCTATTGTACTGGTCGCATTGTGTGTATTTTCGTACTGAATATACACACAATGCGTAAGAATAAATGCAGTAAGAATAAAATCACGGCTCACTTATCTTTCCTCTAATTAAACAGTGAAACAGTGCAGCCCTGTTGTAGTAGTTGCCTAAGGGTTTCTCTCTCTCTCTCTCATTCTCGAGAAAGAGAGAGTGAGAGAGAGAGAGAGAGAGAGAGAGAGAGAGAGAGAGAGAGAGAGAGAGAGAGAGAGAGCGAGCGGCACACGCAGCTGACCACTCAGCCCAGCTACATCCACATCACCCGGCTGCATCCACTTTCTCATCCTGTTCCTGAACACTTACACGAGCAAACTCGACTCCGCGTGTGTTGATTTTCTTCTCCTTTTTTCTTGCCTGGAGTTTATAATTATCTTGGTTTGAGTGAACCCAGAGCTTTTTCTCCATGGACGCGAGGGCTAAGCGGTGTGTGCCAGCCTGGATTATACTGGCCGTGGTGCAGCTGGCCTGCTGGGGTGAACCTCTGGATAAACAGGACCCACAAGGTAAGCCTGTAAACTTAGCCTGTCTCCTGATGTTTCATCTCTGGTTTGAACGACTTTCCACCACTTTATACATTACTTTGATACAATGAGCTGTACTAAAGTCTATAGTGTTCTGTAATGGTTTTGTCTTTCACTGTATGTATATATGTTTTGTACATATTTAACAGAGTAAACGTTTCTTTTAGGATATACACACATATACACAAACTGTAATAATCGTCCAGTTTCTCAGTTTCTGTACCAGTCTTATACCAATTCCTGTTGTATTTTTGATCCTTTGGAACCTAAAACTGATTCACATATTGTCCATGAAGAACTTCTACACTAATTCAATTCAGGTTTACTCATCTGTTTCACTGCTTAAATACATTGTGGTAAAGATGATGGCAGTGGAAAAGCGTGATTTATACATCCATGGGGATGACAAATTCGTTCGAAATCTTATCAGAATCGCCTCCAAGCCAGACCAACCATTTAAATGCATGTGGTCAGTGCTTCCTATGATTTTCATGTGGTTTCTTTGATACGTGTGTGTTCCATGTGTTGATCTTTCTCATCTTTCTCAAGTCTTCCATTCACTGATGCCTTTGGCAGAGTTTACCCAGTGTCTGGATTCCCAGTGGAGCATGAAGGTTGAGGGTGAGACTCCAGTCTACAGTCATGGAGGTTTCCCACTGCCACATGCCCCTGCTCTTCAGTTCATTCTTTCCTTCTGTCCTTACCTCAGCCTCACACACAGCTTTCTCCTGGCTGCGCTCCTGCTGGCCTGCCACATCCAATTGTATAAACGTTTTGATAGTAAGTGAGTCAATATGTCAGAAGTGAGTAAGGAGAGTTAGGGTAAAGAGCAGGAGGGGGGCTATTGGAAAAGTCAGCAGGGGTCTTTGTCCTGCTGTTTGAGCAGGAACTTGGTGTCCTGACACGGCTTAGTCTTGACACTTGTTGATGAAGGAACACTGATAAGTTGCCACTTCAGCCTTTGTTGAGAAAGATGAGCTTAACCCCTTAAATTTCTAGTCACATTACATTATAAGACTATCATTTGGTTATAGTAAATGGGGCCACACAAAATGGACAGAATATGGGTATTGAGATTATACTGCTGAACATTGCAATTGCAGCATCTTTCAGTATATTAAATGGCTCTTATCACTTTTCTCAAAGTCAAATAGCTGAATAATTCATTCTTAGGGATAAGCATAAGTTGTATAATAGTGATATAAGAAGGAATTATGGATTATATTTGTGTTACACAAACCCACAACAAATAAAAAAAAAGGAATGAAATATGAGACTTTTACAGCATTTAGCAGATGCTTTTAAGTGACTTCCATTCTTTAACTCCATGGGACAGTCTCCCTGGAGACTTGGGGTTGAGGGTCTTGCTCAGGAACCTGGTGGTGGAATGCTGAAGGTAGGATTCAAACCATGACCTCCTGATCTAAAAGCAAGTATCCTACCCACTAGACCACCACCACCTCTTTAAGAACACCATGGTGAATCAGTGTCTTTAATGGTTAAAGGCAAGCCAATATAACTTGACTTTTATTGGATTACACAAAAACCTCAGTTCATAAGAACAGCCAGTAACTCATCTGGAGCTGTGATCAGTCAATCTGTCAAAAACATTGTGATTGGTTAGAGCCTTCTGTGATATCAGCCTTGCAGAGACCAATACAGCAAAAACATAAACAGACAATATATTTTAGAACTTGGATTGGACAAAATGTACCAGAAAAATAA
Organism: Nannopetersius ansorgii; assembly: GCA_037974605.1. Taxonomy (NCBI): domain Eukaryota; kingdom Metazoa; phylum Chordata; class Actinopteri; order Characiformes; family Alestidae; genus Nannopetersius; species Nannopetersius ansorgii. The sequence goes on from JBBPDE010000006.1 coordinate 6,957,856, forward strand.
CTGGTGACTACATCACTAGTAATATACAAATCAAATCAAGCAAGTCAGATAGGTGTTTTCAGCCATAAACACAGTACACAGGGAAACGTAACCACATTGTTCCTCATGGACCGCGGTGCAACGCAAGAACAAAACCAGAAACACCACAAGAGCATGCAAGTGCTGAAAAGACAAAATACAGAGCTTAAAGAGAAAGAGAGTGCAAGAAAAAACACAAGAGCAACAAAACAACAGGACAAGACAACATTCAGTACCGCTGACAGCTACAACACTAGTCTGAATGAATATAGCGTTATGACAGATTCTGCATTCCAGCAGAAGAGTCAATAAGTGTGCAATAATTCAGCTTGTATATAACAATCAATATCCTGTCCTACTCCTCACTTTTCTATTCTATTCGTTAGAAAACCACCAAAACAGAAAAGGCTATTCAGAATAATTATCCTCTTGGTCATTGCCATCATGAACCTCATGATGAACCACTTTAAAAGACTGTATTGTAGCAAGGTGTTGAAAAATGACAACCCGAAGGAAAGTTTACCAAAAGGGTAAACTCTGAAATCCTCCCATTCTGTGTTTCAGTGATAGATATGCTGGCTCTGCAGGACCTGAAGCAGAATGTGGCTGCTGTGGAGAAGATGTCTGGGGCTCTCAAGACTCTCAGTGACCTCTACATCGTCTCCACCTTCCGTCTGCCACCCAAACTGGGTGGAGTACTGCTGGGCTTCTATAATAAACAAGACAATAAGAAGTACCTGGAACTCGCCATCATGGGCAAGATCAACAAAGGTACTTTTTGTGTTCGACAAAATGTTGGACAACATAATCTTTGTATTTTATTGTGGCAAACTATACTATGCTAATTAAAAGTAGGGCAGGTCTGACTGGTATGAGCAAAGACAGGTCTTGAGAACAATGCCGTAACTGTTCTACTAAAAAAGACTCATTATTGAGGTCACCAGAGTGTAACCTTTTACCTCTTGTACAATATTAGCACAAACGGCTCTAGTGCTATGCATAAATAATCCATGATGACATGATTGCAATGTTTAGAACGCTGTAATCTCTGGTATATTATTAACTGATTTGTAATTGATAATAGTCTGTAATTACTGATGGGCTGTTCTGCCAGCTCTGGTGCGGTATGTTCGTGAGGACGGGAAGCTGCACACAGTGAACCTGCAGAGCGCTAACCTAGCGGACGGGCGCGCTCAGTCCATCATACTCCGAGTGGGGGGCCTGCGCAGAGACAATCTAAGCCTGGAGCTCTACGTCAATTGTCGTCTGGCCGACTCCGCACAGCGCCTGCCCCCACTGGTCGCCCTGCCTTCAGAGGCAGAGCTAGTGGAGATACGGAATGGCCACAAAGCATACGCTCGGCTTCAGGTTGGTTTAAAGAGTGGCAGTTTTGCTTTGGAACTAAGTAGGTCTAAGATCGTCCATGTATGAGTGAGAGGGGAGCCCTCAGGACCTGCTTGCTCTTCAAAGTAACGATTTCTGGGAACTAAATAATTATGTCAGTAAGTTTTAACTGTCTTTAGAAGAACCATATTTATATTTAAAGTCTAATTTCGTTCCTTTGGATTTTGACAATAGGTGAAAATTGCAATTGCACGTAGCTCAGATGATTACAGCAAGCTGATCAAGTAATAATTGGGTAAATAATAGGTATTTATGGTAAGAGTTAATGGTGTAAGAAAATCCCTTTCAGCCACACTACAGTATCTAGTGCTCTAGATAGAGGCAAAACTTTGATAACTAAAGCAGGCAGACATTAAAATAGCTGAAACTAGTGATCTTTCTGCTTAGCTCGTCAGTCAGGTTATTCCCACAAACCTTGATTACACAGTGAAATAAACAACGCTTGATCTGACCAACGTGACACATACAAAGTAAATACTATTTGAAATGAACTAAGACTGTGCTGTAGATTGGGATTTCTGCCATTATTTTGAACAGTAGCACATTCTGAGTGAAACATTTAAAAGATCAATTACTCAGTAAATTCTATGACTGAGGTATGTAAGTAGAAGAGTAAAGAATTGATCTGTTAACAGCCCCTTAGCATAGAAGGGGCTGATCATATTCTTCTACACGCTCTTTCATTTAAAAATGTACAGTTCAGTAACTGTGTTGAGACTGTTTACAACTTCATTTCAATTTCTTTTTGATTAGACATGTCTGCATTAGATACTGTTAAACGGCCAACTTCTGTTAAACCGATGGCTGCTAGGGTAATTAAGATGTGGGGTTTACTGTTTGACTGAGCCTGATTCTGTGGTTGCAGGGGTCAGTGGAGTCTCTTAAACTGGCTCTAGGAGGCAGTGTAGCCAAAGCAGGAGCTCTTACCGACTGCCCCTTCCAGGGCGACTCCTCCGCCTACAACATAGGTAATACAGATTCAATAGAAACTCAATATCACTACGGTTTCATTGGTGTAACAAGGTACAGTACTGTGCAAAAGTGTCTGATAATGTGGATTTCTGATTGTAAAATAAACATAAGAATAAATGCAAACAAACAAGAAAGCAGTAAACACTATCAAGATTTGTTTTGTTTGTAAAAGTAGTTGATATTGTGTGAGCTGGTGAGGAGAACCCGGTTCAGTTCCAGATTCCTCCTCGTTCCTCCAGCTGTTGTCTGAATTTGTGAAGATCCTTCAGCAGCTAATGATTTATTTTAATGAAGGACTGATTGAATCAAACCAGGTTTCTAATGGAAACTACAAGTAATACTGGACTTCCACAAGGAATATACTGATATACTGTATATAAAATAAGTATTTACTGTATACTGTTATGTGTATTATTCTGTTAATGTGAAAAAACATGCAATGCTCATCGAAACAGTTTTTAAATAGTGTTTTTGCAAGTGCCTAACACTTTTGCACAGTACTGTAACATTGTTATTGATCATGTGTGGTAAGTTTAAGATGCGGTTCTAAGCCTTCTGGAATTATTCTTTTCTTTTGTCCACAGTGAACGGAGAAGCAAACTCTATTCTAGGTGAGGGTTTTTTGGGTTTTTTGTTTTGTATTGAGGTGGGTGCATTGTAATAAACATGTAGTAAAATGCTGTTTGCTTTTCACAGGTGATCACACCAAAGCTCTGATTGGACAGCTTATAATCTTTAACCAGATCCTGGGTGAGCTTCGAGAGGACATCAGAGAACAGGTGTGTGATTGTGTGGGTTTTAGGAAGTAATTGTCCACTGAGTGTGGAATCTGATTTGTTTTTCATTGATTTTGTATGGATCTTTCTAAATATGCATGTGCATATCCTCTGCCTGTGGTAGGTGAAGGAGATGTCTCTCATTAGGAACACCATACTGGAGTGCCAAGTGTGTGGTAAGTGTTAATGCTCATCTCTCTGTAGAATTACTGAAATCCACTGACTTTCAAAGTGATATCTGCAGTTGTCTCTCAGCATACTATTTTGAACATTTCTGCAAAAGAAATTTGCAGTCAGTGTGTAGAGCTAAATTAAATTAGATGTAGGCTACATTCACCAATACCAGGCTGAATTGGCAACATTTTTGATACTTTTTATTGAGGTGGAGCTTAAGTTGCACATATGACACCTATGACATTTAAAAATGATTAAAAATATCTTCTTAGCTGTTGCTAAAACAGGTCAAACTGTTCATTTTTCAGTTTGTACAGCTCAGCTGCACAATATCCAAATGAGACCAAACTGGGTACATCAAGCACAGTAATCACTGATCTAAATTCACTACCAAGGGGTGTTAAGACCTTGGATTATATTAAAATAAAGTAGAATTCTCATTCCAAATTGCTCAGTTTATATTAAAAGTCATAAAGGACTGAACGTTAATACTAAATACACATATTCTTAAATCAGAAATGCTTTGTGGTGAAACTTCACTGTGAGCTCTGAAACCTCACTGCTACACACAGTCATTCCAAAGAACTCTAGGGCGGAAAGAACTGGTATTCAGTCAGAATGCTCTGGTGGTTTGTGGAAAAAATGATCCTGTTGTCTTTATAAGGCTGCCCACAGCATTTACCTACATGTTAAAATTTGACTCATTGTTATAACTCACAAGAAAGCCATACTGTCCTAAACCACACTGACAAGGCCACCTTAATAAAGAGCTGGATGTGGTTTAAGAGGGTTGAGAGAAGTTACTGTTGACCTCCAGTGTTTGTTTGCTATGTTAGATTTTTAACTCCAGAGCTGAACTAAAATAGCAAAATTTGGACACCAGACATGTCTTGGCTGATCTACTATATCTGTGGTGTAAAATTGTAAGAAGTTTAATTCTAAAGATGAATTGCTGTCTATTTTTGGCTACAAGACTTTAATAAGGTAGGGGTGGGCAATATTAGTGTTAGTATGAAGTACTTCATGGTGTGCTTTTCTGAGTGTATTATGGATATCATGAACACTTGAATCGCTGAACAGTTGCTTATACTGTTATTTCACATTTTAAAGACATAAAATATGGCTCCACTGCGTTTCAGCTTGTCTGGTTGCAGGTCTCAGAAAAACAAAATATTGTGATAGATATCATGTATCATGAAAATGTCTTTAAGTATCAGACTGTGTTCCTTTGCCTTTTTGCCCTCTACAAAGATGTACCAATGATTTCTCCTCTCCTCTTTCTGTGCTGTGTTGTTTAGGGTTCCATGAGCCTCGCTCCCGTTGCCAGCCCAACCCCTGCTTCAAGGGTGTGGCCTGCATGGAGACATTTGAGTTCCCAGGATATCGTTGTGGCCCGTGTCCTGAGGGAATGACTGGCAACGGCACTCACTGCCACGACATTGACGAAGTGGGATTGTTTTCATGATAAAAAATAAATGATCCAAACTTACACATATTGACACTCAACTTACATATGATAATAATATAATGCTCTCTGTTCCTCAGTGTATGCTGGCTCAACCCTGTTACTCCCTCAGTGCCTGTGTGAACACAGCAAAGGGCTTTAGCTGTGAGCCCTGCCCATATGGATTTAGGGGTCCACTACTCTCCGGGGTTGGTCTAGAGTATGCCAAGAGTCGCAAACAGGTAACCAGAAGCTCAACCACCCTTCACATTGTAAAAGTTGAATGTTGAATGAACCAACAGCAACAATCCAAAATGACTTATTATATTAACTTATATTAAAAGATCCATAAAAGAGGCTCTCTATTTTAAAATAAAGACGTTTGGTGTAGTACATGAACAGGTTTCAAATTGTACTGTTAACTTTCCAGTCAATATGGTCCATATATGGAAACTAAGACAAAAAAACAGTTTTCAGCTGTTCCTGTGATGTCACAAAATCTAAAACTAACCTGTGTAGCCTACAGCAGTTTAGCTCCATCTATTCATGTTGAAGTTATAAGTGGTGTAAAGATAGGTTGGTAGGTTGATTGTTTTCAGTACATAAAAACACACAAATCAACAAAGTAGACCTGGGCCCTTGAAAAATGGAATACAGTTTTATGTCTCTTTTATTTGACTATTTTGTCGACTCACTGTAGAAATGTAATTTTGTTATAGGTGTGGAGGTTACTTATAGTTATCATGTTATCATGCCAGTGCTTTTTCCTTAAATGTATGTCTTTTTTTCACAGGAATGCTTAGACATAGATGAATGTGTTGAAGTTTCCAATGCCTGCACAGCTAATTCTGTCTGCATGAACACCATCGTAAGTGTGACAATATTTAAGGAGATAGGAGAACTATGAGAATTTGTTAAACACTGAAGGCCACAGTAAGGCCATTTGTAATGCACCGGGTAAATTGTATGTAAATTGATTCAACTTAGACTATATAAATAAAACAGACCTTCTTTGCACAAGGAACATGTAAGATGTAAGAGCGGTTTTCATATTTTTGCCTTTCATTCTGTCTCTCTCTCACTTTCTCACTCTGTTAGGGTTCGTTTAAGTGTGGTCAGTGTAAAGTTGGGTATGTAGGGAATCAGACCGCTGGCTGTTTTCCTCGAAAGTCCTGTGCTACCCTCAGCTTTAACCCCTGTGACTCGAATGCCCACTGCGTCATTGAGAGGAACGGGGAAGTTTCTTGTGCGGTAAAACAAATGATCACTTTTACATTTCACTTCTATTTCCATTTCACAGCCGTCAGCTGAATAGCACTTTCTGACTGGACTGAGGAGCCATGTGTGATATTCTCTTCTGCGTTTCTCAGTGTAATGTAGGCTGGGCCGGTAATGGGAACACATGTGGAAAAGACACAGACATTGACGGATACCCTGATCGGTCTCTGCCCTGCATGGACAACGACAAGCACTGCAAACAGGTCTGAAATCGACTGCCTGCATTAAAGACTGCTCGTTATACAGTTTTCATAAACGTTCTTATTAAAATATTTTTTTTATTTTGATTTGACATAAGAATTGGGAACTAAAAAATGAAAGATTGTGATGATTCCTGTTGCAAGAGACATTGTTTTATGAAAGTTTTGGGAAGTGTTTTTACCCAAAGGCTCTTTCATTTGGTCCAGTCTCATCCCTGCTTACTTATGTTTGAAAGTTCTCCCTTTGGATGATGAGTAGGTCAGTTAAAAAAGTAGTGAGTCCTTTTTTGCAGTAAACAGTAGTGGCTAGCATGTTCTCAGGAACTTGGATAGATTTTGCAACATCAGTCTTGTTTATTCATCATCTTCATTACACCTTTGTGTGTGTGTGTGTGTGTGTGTGTGTGTTTGAATTTCATCCTTTCTGCACAGGATAATTGTATTTACACACCTAACTCAGGGCAGGAGGATGCGGATAATGATGGTATAGGTGATCAGTGTGATGAGGATGCTGATGGCGATGGCATAAAGAATGTGGAGGTAAGGCAGTGTTTCGGATGCAGGGAACTACCTCTATAACTGTAGTGATGCTGGAGTAGCTGTTTTGTGGTAAATACAAAGACATTTGCTACTAATAACATAACCCTGATTGGAACGTAGTGCAACTGGTTTATAATGAAGTGTTATCACTGTATGCTGCCCTTTTGCAGGATAACTGTCGGCTGGTGTCTAATAAGGACCAGCAGAACTCAGACACAGACTCTTTTGGAGATGCGTGCGACAACTGTCCCAATGTGCCCAACATTAACCAGAAAGACACAGACAACAACGGAGAGGGTGACGTCTGTGACAACGACATTGATGGAGATGGTTAGACTGAATAACATTCCATTTCTATTGTGCTCAGTTGTACACTGATGTGCCATAATGTTTAAAAAAGCTGCTTAATATTGTGTAGCCCCCTCTCATGCTCCCAACATAGCTTTGTTGATGTTAAGGCTTGGACTCCAACAGTACACACACACATTATAAGGAGATTTCAAGGGGAAAAGTAAAATACAAAAACGTGTAGAATATGTGTCCTGTTAAAACATGGCCCATGACTCTTTCACCAGTTCACCACATTTCACTCAGACCCTTACGTTCTCCCGTTTATATACCTTGTCTGTGGAAGAAAAGAAAAGAAAGAAAAAGAAATACATACCTTGCATTTTGTTTAAAATAACAAACCAAAACATGTTCTGTCCCTTCAGTTTATGCTTGCAGTAAGGGCTTTGTTTAAGGATTAGAATTATGGCGAGTACAACAGAGTTTGGTTTTGGTTCAGGCTCAGGATGTGGTTAGAGTTTGGAATACTTTTAGAGGGATTTAGTTACACGGACATTTAATGGTATGGTAATGTGTGTGTGTGTGGTATGTGTGGTGTGTGTGTGTGTGTGTGTGGTATGTGTGGTGTGTGTGTGTGTGTGTGTGTGTGTGTGTGTGTGTGTGTGTGTGTGTGTGTGTGTGTGTGTGTGTGT
>JBBPDE010000006.1:6966859-6988041 GCA_037974605.1 Nannopetersius ansorgii
GTGGTGTGTGTGGTGTGTGTGTGTGTGTGTGTGTGTGTGTGTGTGTGTGTGTGTGTGTGTGTGTGTGTGTGTGTGTGCATTCACAGGTATTCAGAATGTACTGGATAACTGCCCCAAAGTGCCGAACCCTATGCAGACAGATCGAGATGGCGATGGAGTGGGAGATGCCTGTGACAGCTGTCCTGAGATGAGCAACCCCATGCAGGTCCTTGCACTCAGCACCATAATCTCTCAGCTTGAACAGTTAAACCTCATATGTCCCATTTATTTTGACATTTTACTTAATGTGAAAATGGTTTAGTTCATGATGAATGGACCAATAGAATAGAATGTAATACTGACATTGAAATACTGTACACCCAAAGTACACTATTTACCATATGATGTTATTTGTATTTATTCTTGGTAGTTTTATCTTGTATATTTAGTAATATTTGTATATTTGTATATTTTATGTGAATAAAAAATTCTAATCTAAACAATTATTTTCTTTTCTGCTCTGGGTTTGACCTTAGTTTGAGGTCAACAAGCTGAAATAAATGTAATCAAAATTGTGTTTTTACAGACAGATATTGACAACGATCTTGTGGGAGATGTCTGTGATACTAATCAGGACATGTAAGGCACCACTCACCTCTACACCACAGCACAAACCAGCTCACACACATGCACACAAGTTGACTCAGCTGTCTCCTCTTTCTCTCTGTGGCTGTTTGAGACAGGCTCCCCGATGTTTAAAAATGTTTATTTACAAACACACAAACACTTTTACACACACCACCTGGAAATGCTATCCTATTCATAAAACTAAAAATAAGCTTTAGTGATCTATTAAAGTCTAAAACGCTGGGTGGCCCAGCGCTTGGCCTGGACTTCTTCTATTCATGCAGAAGGGAATGTGATTAACATACCTGTCCACATTACTTTGGCGCCACCTAACGTCTATTATCAATAACAACAACAATCCGCCTCCCTTCTCACTGCTAAATGATCCTGGTTTAAAGTTCTTTTCTGGCGGTAGTTTGTTCACTGTATATGTGTAGCACCTTGTTTATGTGTTTACAATTTTATGTCTTATTAGGTGCAATAGTCTAACCATGCACAATATCATGTCAACATTACTGATCTACTAATGATCTTTTTTACATACAATAATGGAATTGGTATAGAAAACAACTCCTTACCACTATTTGTGTTTAGCAGTAAGTTCTATAGTAATATTACCCCAGCATTCGTCTATATAGGATAATGTATTTTCTGCAGTTTTATTTACCTATTATTTTGTAATATTTATGTGAATAAAAAACATAAATGCTTATCTAAACATTTTTTTCTTTTTATGCCCTTTTTCCTCCCATTTGTGTATATAGCATCATATACTTTCTGCAGTTTTATTTAGCTTTTATTTTGAAATATGTATGTGAATAAAAAAACCCTAAAATCTTATTTAAACATTTTTTTCCTTTTTCCACCCTGGGTTTGACCTTTTATATTACCCCAGTTATTTACCTTTTATTTTGTGCAATTGTAACATAAGCAATTTCCTCAGAAAAAAGTAAAGTTGTCTGATTTTGATTTGATTTGGCCAGTGATGGGGATGGACACCAGGACACCCGAGACAACTGCCCTGACATTCCTAACAGCTCTCAGCTCGACTCTGACAATGATGGCCTCGGGGACGACTGTGATGACGACGATGACAATGACGGAATCCCTGATGCCGAGAACATGGGAGGTCTTGGTCCTGACAACTGCCGACTTATTCCTAATCCTAACCAGAAAGATTCAGATGGTAATGAAGTCCTTTACCTGCAGCTTGTGCGGCTTTGAGCTTTTCATGGGAGCCCCCAGTAATACTGAACACTGACTGCATGTGTCGATAATAATAAGCCGTTCTATTATCCAGAGCCTCTAAAGAACAAAAACTAACGAATAACAATTGCATTAACTGTACAGTCTCAAGTGGCAGATGTTTTTTTTAATGTTTGGTTTTCATGCTGTATTGCCATATTATTTGTGATGATGCTCTAGACATTTAAGTCACTGATCTTCTTGACTAGCTGCAGCCTGTGGAGTCTGAAGCCAAAGGATTTTCTCACAAAAATGTATCTAGCCTTTCAGTCATGTAGTCAATTACTAGCCAGTACATACACAACCCAGTCAAAAATGTTTTCTCTCTTCCATTGTCTGTAGGTAATGGTGTCGGAGATGTGTGTGAGAATGACTTTGACAACGACGCAGTGATGGATTTGATAGATGTGTGTCCAGAGAGTGCTGAGGTTACACTCACAGACTTCAGGGCCTATCAGACTGTTATACTGGACCCTGAAGGTGATGCCCAGATTGATCCAAACTGGGTGGTGCTTAACCAGGTAAGCCCCACATGTCACTATAGAGCTCGTTATTCTGTATAGCAGCTAGCTTGGAGTTTCTGAATTATTTTTTTTAAGAGAGCGTAACCACAAATAGAGAACGTAATGTTATTGGGTTTAGCACTTACAGAAAAACAGTTGCACTTTCAAAAAGGTCTAGATGTAAGGTTTCATAATTGTATGACTTGTTAGTTTATTTGAGTTTTTTGTTTTTTTTTTTAATTTGGCTTTTGAAAAATCCTGAAATAAAGCCTTCTTTAGTGATGTGCTTTTTGGCTTTTTTTAGGGAATGGAGATTGTTCAGACAATGAACAGTGATCCTGGACTGGCAGTTGGTATGTTGCTTTTCAGAGCTTTTCATTTTCACAACTTTGATGTTTGGCTGTTTCTTCTCTAGTGACACTGTATCCTTAGTTTATTTATTACATTCTTACCACAATTAGAGTGTCGGTATACATGCATGTTATTTTACACTTAGGCTACCATATAATTAGACAATTACATGGCCTGTTTGCTTTGCAGTATAGTGATAGTGTGTAGCTAAATTACTAAGGTTGGGTTTCTCAGCGTGATTTCTCTCTTTCTCTTTCAAACCACACCATCTTCAGGCTACACAGCATTTAATGGGGTGGACTTTGAGGGCACATTCCACATAAACACAGTCACCGATGATGACTACGCTGGCTTTATCTTCGGCTACCAGGACTCTTCCAGCTTCTATGTGGTCATGTGGAAACAGACAGAGCAAACTTACTGGCAGTCTATACCATTCCGAGCCACTGCTGATTCCAGCCTTCAGCTTAAGGTATAAAGGCTGGTAGATTTAATTACATTTGTTTGCAACTAAACTATGGAATTAATAAGTTTCATTTTATGGAGTTTCATTTTTAGGAAGCCTCAGACCCTTAATGTGTAAAGGATTATAGTGTTGTGTTTGGAAATAACTGACACTTGCTATACAGTTATTGGTGCCTGAATAAGTTACACTGGGAGACCAGACATTTATACTTGGCTTGCCGTTCCTGCAGGCAGTGAAATCCCGTACAGGGCCCGGTGAGTTCCTCCGTAATGCGCTGTGGCACACAGGAAACACTGACGGTGAAGTGACCCTCCTATGGAAGGACCCACGCAATGTCGGCTGGAAGGACAAAACATCTTACCGTTGGCAGCTCAGTCACCGGCCACAGGTCGGCTACATCAGGTCAGTCTGTCTAAAACTGGACCTGAGCTAGAACCAGCTCTCCAGACAAGAAGCTTAACCCAAACGACCATTAATATTCCTCTGTGCCATTAAACTGCTGCAACTGGAGATGTGGTGTAATTAGTTTCCCTATTAGTTTCATTTGCAGAAACTGTATCAGTCACACATATTTGTTAACCATAAAAATGGCAAAAAATACTTTTCAGTTAAGAATACATATGCTGCATATATATATATATATACACATTTCATTGCATTATCTTGAACTAATGATGTAGAATTGCTAAAAAAAATTAGTAGGACAAACCTATGCATATTTTTATTTTACTACCTGGCGTTGTGCTGTGAATTAAATTCATCTAAACCATTTTAAAAGACACTAAGTGAAATTAAACATTTTTGTTTATTAAATGGAATGGATTTACACATTTAATCATTAACTATTTTTTCGGTGCCAGTGACACACTTTTTAACCAGTAGAGGGTACCATACTGTACACAGTTGATACATGCAGTGATTGTAACGCGAGGTGAACGAAATCCTCAGTGGTGGGCTGGGAGTTGGGGGTCTGGCTGGTTGTCCTTAAATTTTTCTATTCAGCTTCCCCCTCCTCTACTCCCCCAGCCCTCCAAAACCTCTGTGACTTTACTGAGTGCTTGGGCCCCCTGGCCTTCCATTGTTGTGGTTGCCATGCCAATGAAATCCTTGGCAAGAATTTCCTTGGTGCCTGTTGATATGCAGATCCAACGGAAACTACTGTAGTGGACAGGCTGGAGAAACGAGCGAGGGGAAGAGAGAACAGGAACTGTAGAGAATGGGGAACATGCCTGATTTCCTGTATCATGTACCTCTTTCCTTTTGAATTGGAATGTCCATTTGGTATAGTTGCACACAAACATTTTTAAAAGAACTCAAATGTAATGTGACATAATAAATAGGTTGTGTTTATGCTTGTATTTTATTTCAACAAACTATATCAAATCTCTGGGTTAATTTAATATGTGCATTGGATATAAAGAAGTTTTGACACTCCTTGATGCACATAATTCTTTACAGGAGATGGAGGGAGGCCCTCTGTTGGGCATGCGTGTGCGTGTGTGTGCATGTGCGTAGCCGGTGCTTTGTGAAACTCCAAGCTCTTTCAGACACACACAGAGAAACACCTGCTTTGTATTCAGTTAGAGGAGTGAATAGAGCTCAGCGCGCGCACACACACACACACACACACTACATTGCACTTCAGTCCAGCTTCCCTAAAGCATCACGTCATCTTTCCAACTCCTGCAGCACTTTCCTCTCTTGTACCCCAAGCAACGGCGACTACAGCCTTCACTCGTCATGTCCCAACCTGAGAAAGCCATCTCTTCCTAAAAAGCAGCAGCTTTCATTGTGTGACTCTGACTACTGCAACTAGTTTTCAGCATTATATGCTGAGAGTTTCTGAAGTAGCAGATCTAACATGGTTTAACCTGCTTTCCCTCATGCACAGGGTAAAGCTCTACGAGGGATCGGAACTGGTGGCTGACTCTGACGTGGTGCTTGACACTTCAATGAGAGGAGGAAGACTTGGAGTGTTTTGCTTCTCTCAAGAAAACATCATCTGGTCCAACCTACGCTACCGCTGCAATGGTACAGTTTTCAACATGATAGTACAAACATATAGTACAGAATTATAGCAACAGCAGCTGCTTTTTGGAGTGATAGGGAAGTCTTTTAAGCTTTTAAATAACTATAAACTAAAGGTTCTCCATTACAGATATTAAGCATTATGATAATAACAAGCCTAATCGTAATAATTGACGTAGTAGGCAATATAACATACAATGCTCGTCATAATTTCTGACACATTACAAAAATAACCCTTGAAAAGAAGCCACTTCCTCTCAGACAGCGGTCTTGATCTAATCTGATCTTATTTCATCTTTAATTAAATGCATCATATTGAATTGAACAGGTACTATGTTCTATTACCAAAAACGTTTTATACTGTAGCGGAAGGCTTGGTACAATTGTGGAACACGTTTTTGTGCTATATGGAAACAGGTTTTCCATTACAAACTCTTTTTTTGTACAGACACCGTGCCTGAGGACTTCCAGGCGCACCATAAGCAAGTTCTTATGCACATTCAAGTGTGAGGAATGAGAGACTTAAAGATGGCCACCCCAACCTGCACTGCCTTTTCACATGGACACACACACACACAGTCTCTACACTTTGCTCCAAGTCTCCAGACCGGCCGCTGTGCATGAGCGAGACTGCTGAGCTCTTGTGTGTGAGAGGGAACACAAGATCAAAGGAGAAGGAGAATGACACCACATCCCTTTGACTCTGAAGAGGCAAAGCCAAAGTGCAGAAAGCACAAACTGACCTTTTTTATTATATGAGCAAATGTGCTGTAGCGGGGAGGAGCCTCAGGCCATGTATAAAGGTGTGTGCAACTGAGTGTGTGTGTGTGGGTGTCTGTGTGTGTGCGTGGGTGTGTGTGTGTGTGTTTGATGATGTGCGAGTAGAAAGAAAATGAATGAATGGGTAAGAATGTTTTAACCGTGATTACTAAAGTTGATAGGACGACTGTTCCTTGTAGGACAGAACCAGTGGGCAGCTCCCTGCCCTGCTTTTGTTGTCCAATTATTGTAAATATCAAAATTAAACCATAAGCTATAATTTGTATAAGATAAGAAATTGCCAAATAACACTCTTTTTCTGATGACCCAACCTGTGTCATCTCCGTCCCTGTTGTGTGCCTGTGAAATGGGTGCTGGTTTCTGATCATTATAAGACAAAAACATCTTTGTAATTTTAAAATTACAAGCTATTTTTCTCATTCAATGCCACTGAAAATAAGTGGTCAGGTCCTGTCCAGTCAGGGGATTATAACTTTCAATCACTTCAATCAATATTCATTTGGAGGTAAAAGTAAATATGTTTTATTGAAACTTGAATTAGGGGAAATCTTTTTGTTGCTTGTACAGTTTTGATCCATTTAAAGAAACTCAAATCTGCAGATACACAATGTAAATTGAAATAAGACAGCAATTATGACAGGCATATGACATCTAAAAGTTGAACGAAAAACGAACAGCCTAATAAGTGTTGGAAGAAAAAATCTATTACAAACATTCAATTCTCCCCTAAATAAGTAGACTGCTTCTTCACTTAAGCCAGAGGTGGCGAATTCCAGGCTTGGAGGGCTGGAGATCAGCAGTTTGGTGATTTTCTTACTCAGACGCACCTGATTCCAGCGCAGTTGTGAGGTTAATTGCCTTGTTTAGTTGGTGTTGTAAGAGCAGAAAGTCAGCAAACTGTGCTGAATTCCACTATCTGGGTTGCCAGGTAACTTTTGTAAGAAAGTAAAATATTTATTCCTACATTTGTTACTGAAATAGCACAAAACAACACAACAAATGTGCTTTTTAGGGTGTAATTTTAGAATGAAATTGAATAAAAGAATAATCTTTTAATTCACAGCTTAAGTGCCCCATATTATCCTGTGACATGCTGTCCCATATGGCAAGGTCCCATAATACCTGAATCCACCATATGGGCAGAAACAAAATGAATTTACTGCAAAAAAAACTCCACAGACCTGTTGTCTCTGGCTTCTACAAGTTAGACTGTGGTAAAAATGAAGATACCTGGTGTCCAATGGTGCCATAACCCCTTGGTGAGTCTCTGCGGCTCCAGAAGCAGGTGATCTCCCTGTGGTCTGGGAGGCCGGGACGAGTGCAATATTGGTGGGAGATGGGACAACAGTGCACCACACCCCGAGCCTACCAGGCCCCGGGACACGTGGAGCCCATGAGGCAGGAGCTAAAGCCGCTATTCATTCGCCTAAAAAACATACAAATACAGAAGTCAGACAATATTATAAAAAAAACACCATTCAGATTTAAACATAGACTTATTTTCTGTAACATAAAATACTTCTCTTATTCAAAGGCATACACAGTATGACTCAGGTTTGAGCAGAAAGCCAGATAAATACAGCATTACACATGCATTTGATGAGAAATTAAACAGTTGTATTATTTTGTATAAATATTTTATTTTGAAGGCATGGTACAATTTGGCATGATCTTTTACTGTTGTTTTTGGGAGGGAAAACAGTGGGCGGGGATTACAGTGGCTCCGCCTTAGACGTGTTCAGAACAGACTAAAAAAAGTTTTCTAAATTTTTATAATGCCTTTAATGACCCTGTAATGCAATTAAACGTCGTTAAAATACACGGGTTGATTCGGATATCCACGAAAGACTGCGTGTGCTCTCCTGCACGTATTTTGGAGTGCCAGCGAGTAACGCAGTGTTTCCTAGACAACAGGTTGCTTAGAAACGTTGTAGTTGGCGAACTACAAAGGAGTCCGACGAAGCGTTGCCATGGAAAAGTTAACTTTTCCCGCGAACGGACTAATGGCTTACATTCCTGACCGCCATGCACTTACAGGACTACTTGAAAACTAAAACACAAACGATCTACTCAGACTTAAAAGGGGAACAACGAAACAAAACAGTGTCGTGACTCACCCACCGCCACAGAATTGCCGTGAAATGACTGTCTTCCCTCAAGTTTAGAACACGGGCCGTTTTGGACTCAAACACAAAAAAAGAGCTTAAAAGCGTGGACCTCGGAGCTCAACTCCTTCCACCTTTTCCTTAGTCCGTTTGCACGCTTTTGGCACGTCTGCAGCGCCGAGGGGTTCGGTTCTTGCCTTTCTTTTTCCCCAAAATCTCCACGCACAATAGGAGTCCCGTCCTGCAGAGCCCCCGCCCCCAGCAGCACAGTCAACAAAGAGAGAGAGAGAAAGCGAGAGCAAAAAGAGGAGAGGGAGGAGAGAGATGGAGGGAGAGGGGGAGAGGAGATGGGGGAAGAGTCGAGGGAAGAAAAGAGACAGCTTTGGCTTCTCTATACGACGCACTACACTAAGTGTAAAAGAAACACAACACTGAAAAGTGCTTCATGGTTCAGATGTGGGCACATGAACCAAATAGCCTACACCCAAACAGTTGCTGTCAATGTGTTGATGAAACCAATTAGCACACATAAATGGAAAATGGAAAATTTCCATTCTCTTAAAAGGTATGGAAATGTAATTTTGCCATTAACTTGCTCTCAATTTGTTGGTGCAACACATGTATTCACATGCAACCTATTGGTATACATAATTATTATTTTTTAAATCAGTAGCTGATTGGCCACACGTCAACTATATTCATATGGATGCTGGGGGGGCGTGGCGACTCGCTAGGTGGGCAATGCCTTCGAATGCCTCCCCTTGACGCCGGCACTGAGTAATAAAACATTCTCGTTTTCAGTAGCTGATTGGCCACCTGTAATTTCTAGTCTGTCTAAGTTATGGAAAAGGGGACTTGCCCTAAACTGTGTGTCAGTGTGTTGATATAACGCATTTATTAATATACAACCGAATGGCACGTGTAAATGAAAAAGTAATAATTGGCCATTTATCATTTCCAGTTAGTTTAAACCTGATTTTGACTTAAAGTGCATACGACGCAGCCTGCACACAAATAAATGGCCCTTCTCATAATGAATATTTTTACATCTGTCCTGGTTTGTTTTTTGGTTGCATTTCTACCCCAACGAATCCAGTGCGCTTCCATCTGTCTGTGCATCACATCTGTTGATTCACCCTGACTTCGGCCTGTAGTGACTAAAAAACACACCGTCAGCCCACTCAAAAGACACACACACAAATAAATGAACAGTTTCAGAACAGTATATCTGGTTTTCTGAAGTGGTGCATATTCACTGTGGGTGGATTTATTTTAAAACACTCAGTTATTAGTGACATAAAGGGGCAATATTAAATTTAACAAAGAACACTGGGGTCAGATCTGTATTAGAGTGAACGAGGGATGAATGACATAAATTAGACCCAAAATTCAAAAGACTCAAAAAAGGACACTTCGGATTCAAATTTGAACAAATCTGTCACAATATACAGTGTAGAGAAGAAAACACACACACATGTCACACCAAACTGAAACTTCTCTCAAATGCAGAAGCCACACACGCACAATCACACATACACACACACACACACACACACACACACACACACACACACACACCATCACACATACACACAATCTCTCTTACACACACACGTGCTGTGCAGATGGAGTTTGGACAGCTCTCACTCCCTCTGCTGTACTCAGTTAATAAAGTCTAATTACATCACTATTACTTTATACATTACTACAATATCACAGTATTATTACCTAATTACATAATATTGATCATAAATACTGCTTTACAAATGAAAACTAGTCGCAACCTTTTTGAACAGCGTGGGGGGGCTGTAGCAGCCCCCCTGGTTAAAATAGCCCTCGCGCGCCCTGCTCTGCTCCTGTTCCTCCGCGCGCAGCTGTCGCGCCCATGGCAGGTGCGCACTAAGGCGTGAGGAAACATCTCACACACACAAACGCACAAATTCAATCACACACACGCACTCACACATGCACTCGCATGCTCACACTTAGTTTGCACGCGGGAAAGTGAAGACTTCGTGCTTTGGTGGATATGAAGTGCACGAGAACCCTTTAACGGATCGAGGTAAGTCCTCAACACCTTTACATGTTTCTTAGAGCTCCAAAGATAAACTTGCTCGCTGTAACGTCCTTTGCTGACAATGTTATTGACCTTACATGCAGTGTCACCTGCAGAGAACTGTAGATTTAAACCCAGTACCAGAACTGTGCTGTCTGTGGTCACACGACAGGTTGACACTCTTAAGTGACAACCAGAATTAGTCAAAAGTTGATTAGAACTAGTGTCTTAAACATCCTGATTATGGTGCTCAGTTCTCCAGATTGTCAGATTGTCCAGATGTCAGTGTTTTCGTTTCACTTTGGAGATGTAATGATTTCTGAAGTGCCATATAGAGGTGGCCAATTATTGGCCTGGAATTATTAAGCGTGCCAGAAAACACTGATCTAGGATCAAGGGTACATGCAGTCCTGTATGAGACATCAACTGAGCCCAGATCAGTATGTTTTCACTGTAATAAACGATGTATGGTGTATTTAGTACAGAGTGCATTATTTTGACTTTACATTACATATTGTATACTGTTCTTGTCCTTGTGTTTCTCTGTGTGACTGTGTGGTAGTAGCATAAGCAATTTCCTCCAGGATCAATAATGCTATCTGATTCAGATTCTGTTTAAATTAAAAAGTAGTTTACTCAAAAGTTCAGTAAACATATAAGGGAAAGTTGAAACAATAATCTATTCCTTATTTGAAGTTCACAAAGATTTTTTTATGTTTGATACATCTGGACCAGCGTTAATGGTGTTAGATGTGTACAGGCCATGCTGTCTGAGGCGTTAACCTTCACATGACAGTCAGTTATAGCAGGAATACTTACCTTATGTGAACAGGCTTTTTACAGGGGTATTTACTGGGGAGACTCCCACTGAGTTGCCTCAAATTCTAGGAGGTTTCATGGTCAGCTTTGTATCTGGTTCATGCCTCTCTTCCAGATATACACACATTACGACACCCAAATACAGCAGGATGTGTTTGTTTTCCTCTATACTCCAGACTAAAATGAATTTAAATATGTCCCTTTTAAAAGGCACGTTTAGTTGTTTTAAATTAGGTTTAGGTTCAGATGTAGGATTAGAAAGTTCTTATTATATACAGTAACATGAATATTGTCACTGTCAGAACCTAAACATGTATCTCACAAGTCAATATACAGGAAAAAGAAAAAGCCCTCTTGACCTTCAATGTAAGTCAGTGTATTAAGATTTTATTCTAAGAGACCATTTCCATTCTTCAATCATGAAATGTTGACACGGTGTATTTTTGAATAATGTAAAAAAAAAAGAAGAAGATTACAATACGAAACATATACATGACCTGACATCCTGCCATTCTATGTGTGTATAAGATGATAAAATTTAGTTACTTCTGAAGGCGATAGTATCCAGAAGAGGTTCATTTACAGTAGCGTGTGTGTGTGTGTGTGTGTGTGTGTGTGTGTGTGTGTGTGTGTGTGTGTGTATGTGTTTATGTTTGTGTGTACCTGTCAGTCAGTTGCTTGTGGGGGTGTCTAGTGAGGAATGAAACCCTGTGTTTGTCTGGGAGCTTCTGTTGTTTGCTTTGTTGTTTCAACATTTTGGTGTTGTCTCTGTGTTCTAAGACTGCCGATAGAATTCACACAGTGCTCACTGTTTACTGAGTGCACTTACACTGAAATGTAAGGATGGAAGAATCCACTCCCAAAAAATTGCCCCAGCATTCTCCACACGCATGTACTGGCATGCACACACTCAAACGGAAGTGGACAAATGGGAGATGTACAGGGCCTTTACCAGCGCAGAGGCACTCTACAGCAGAAGATGTCAGAAATAGCTTGCCCATTCTGCATGTTGAGAGATCCAGTTGAAATTAGATTGCTGAGGGAAGTAGATAGTCCATGTGGGGCAGAATGCTGGAAGCTCTACTGTAACACCTGCCATAACGTCCCAGCATTACAGCCCAGCTATTTAAGATGGGACAGGGGCAGGGAAGGCTTGAGGAACAGGCAGCATGGCAGTGTATATTTAGAGCTCTCTATTTCTGCCCCGTAACTACACCCAACCCCCCCCCACACACACGTTACTACTGTCCCCCTCAGCCATCCCGTCAACTGAAATAAATGTCATAGCCGGCTCTGTCAGCATTTCAGGAAAGCATTCTGCACATAATCTCCTGTAAATGTGCGTCAACATGTGTGCAAATTCCCTGAAGCTGAATTAGATCCATAAACGCATAAAGGTCCTGGAGCAGCCAGTGGAATGTGCCAAACAGAATCAATGAAAGTGTTTCAACTGGAAATTGATCTTTGGGACTGACATACAGATTTGCCAAATCAGTTTAAAACATTATTTTTGGAGTTATTCTTAAAAAAACATAAACACACTTTGGACTTCCACTTAATATTAGACCATTGGCTTCATCACACACACACACACACACACACACACACACACACACACACACACACACTCAGAGGCCTGAGAGTTTGCTTGCTTTCGCTCAGTGTTTGCTCTCCACTCTGCAAATACCTGAACAGTAACAAGGGTCATAGCTGCAACATGTCCCTTTCAACGCCACTCTTAAACAAAAATAAACCCTTCTGCACTTTAGTGAAGAACCTGACCTTGTGTGTTAGACGATGATATGACACAGGGGGCCATTGCAAACTTAATTACAGAGTATGCCATATTTCCCCAAGCTAAACACATTAAGAGTGTGTAAATTTGTTCTTCTTTCTATAGAGGGGTCATGTTCGATTCAGCTTCTACTAAAATGTCAGCATTTATCCACTGGATGTGACTTTTCCTCTTCTTCTTTTTTGAATCCAGGATTGAGAATGTGCTAATCCTGCCAGCATCCACTCGATGGATTTTGCAAGTTTGTTACTTCGGACCAATCTTTTACTGGGGTTTTAGAGCGTCAGTCTGACACTTGAGGTAAGACAGACACTAATAAACGAAAACTATGTCACTGATTCTTATCTTCTTAAGAAATGTTCCTTATTGTATACCACAGTGACAGCTGATTAAAACAGCAACCAGTATCGATAAGTATTTTAAACAATCAAGAAACACTATTTTAGAGGTTCAGCAGAGTTGAATGAGTGTGATTTGTTTGCTCTTGTCTCCCTCTTGTGGCTGCTACTTGCAGTGTACTGGTGCAGTGCAAGGAGCTCCAGCAGCCCACTGAGGCTGTGTGTGTATGGATGGGAATGGGAGCACGGGCTGGCTGCACCAACCACACACAGGCCTCATGGAAGCACCACGGTTTCTTTGTACTGCTGCTTGTTCTTCTTTTAGCTCAACAAGGTGAAGTTCTTCTATCTTTGTCAATATTACACTACTGATCACTTACACGTAACCACTACCTGTTAGTAATTTCCCTAATTGTATGTTACTTCTCTATAGTATTACTAAACTGTTATAAACTGTATTAATAAACCTTTATGCTATATCTTATGATGTGCAATAGTCTTATCATTTGCAACACCACTACTTATGACAACATAGCTTATCTACTACTGATCTCTACAACATACAATACTGTACTCGGTATAGATAAAAACTACAAACCACTATTTGTGTTGCAAGTAATTCATGTAAGTGTTAATTTCGTGGGGGATTTTTATGGATTTATTTAGACTTGTCTCTGTGCATCTGCGCAATCACAATTTAAGTAATTGCTTCTGGGATCAATAAAGTTTTCTGATTCTTCTGTTTGGAATAATATCACAGCAAAAGTGATGTAATCATTAGCATATACCACACTTGATGTTTGATATAATCTAATAGGGAACATTTTTGATAACATTTCTGTGCAGCTCCAGCAGGAATTACTTTGTATTTAGTACTTAAAGATGCGCATCTTGCAATCAGATGTGTTACATTTAAAAATAAGATTGCCAGAAAGAGCTGTAAAACCATTTTTGGCTCCCTTAGAAAATTTCCAGTTGAGATGTGTATGAGGAACTTTCACATAATGTACAGTTTCTTGAAGGAACACTCAAATGTAAAAAAAACTAAGGGAAATATATAAACAGAGAAAAACAAATAAAGCCTTTATATTATGTAAAGACTCATGTCTTTATAGTATTATAGCACTACTTAAGGAAGCATCTTTTTATACTTTTTTTAAACAAAAGTAGTCATCCAGCATCTGTACCTGATCTCACTAATGCTCTTGTTGAAGAAAGCAATCAAAAGTTTCAGCATCGAGTTCTGTTTTCTAAGATTAAGTCTAATCTACATTTCAATAGAGAATTACCACTGGACATTTCTTTTTAGGATTAACCTTAGACTTAATCTAGCCCATAAAGTCTTCCCAGAATATAAGCAAAATAGAGGGAACAAACTTTCTATTCCTTTTGCAAAAGAGACAGAGATGGACACTATAGCAGCCACCTTATTTGCATACTCTACCAGTCCAATGCTTTTGCATATTACCAGTTTTTACCACTTAGCCATTTATTTCATAAACTTCAGATTTTTATTCTTGTCAAACACTGGAAAGTGTACAATTATACACGAAAATATATCAAATTACAAGTTTTCTTTATAACATATAAAGGCTTTAACAGTGCATCCCATTAACTGGTTATGTTACGAAATTCTAGACTGTCCTTTTAATTTAAATGTATTACTTAATCGTTTCATCCCACATTGTCTGGTGGTCCACCTTATAATTGTATTATGTGTCTTTCTGTAGGCTAGAAATGATAAATTATGACATATTCTGGTTAATAACAGATGGTGAACATAGAGTAAATGTATTTCTTACCAAAGAATATTGAGGAGATTTTTTAATAAATATGAAGTGAGTAGCATGCAAATGTAGAAAATTTCAGTGGGTGCAAAAACCCTTGACTGGTAATATATTCATATTCACTTAAGCCTGTCTAGAATGGCGGAATGGAAGGTTTGAAAGTTTACTGTCGTATTTCTACAGCATGGGCACAGTGCCGAATCTTGAGGTGTAACTCCGAGTTTGTGGCTGCAACATTGGAGCTTGGAAGTGGTGGTGGTGGTAAAGAGGCGGCTAACTCTGGTTACTGCAGCGCCCTGCGCTCCTACGATCTGTGCACCCGCCGTGCTGCTCGCGCCTGTCGCGGAGACCTGGTCTACCACTCGGCTGTACAGGGCATAGAGGACCTGCTGATACAGCACCGCTGCCCCAGGACGGGCCCAACAGCACAGCCCAGGCCCCTGCCCCAGGCGCCTCCCTCCGAAGATGCTTGTAGCTATGAGAAGGGCTACATGCTGCGCGAGGGCCGTGCCCCAGAGTACCTTCACTGTGGTGTGTTTGGAGACCCCCACGTTCGGACCTTCAGAAAGGAATTCCAGACGTGTGCTGTGCTTGGAGCCTGGCCACTTATCGACAATAAGTACCTGTACATCCAGGCCACCAGCTCACGCACCAGAGGGGGCTCTTATGCCACTGCCCTCACCAAGGTGAACAGAATCATCTCAATCATCAATCCACAAGCACAATAACAACTCAGTTACACCCTGAACATGAGAGTTAATGTCAAAAAGAGGATCTTAAAAAGTAAAAAGAAGTTAATGGGGGCTTCTTCTGTCTTCCGGTCTGAAAGTGACCCTGGACCTCTAGGGTTAGCACATACTTTTGCTTGGGCTTTAAGAACTGCCTCAGGGCAGAGAGGTTTTATATTCTCTCTCACTTGAGCTTGAGGTAAACCTTTTTAGCTACAGCGAAGTGTCCTAATCAGCATAATAGTGCCATAGCGGAATTCAGATGATATTTCAACAGCTGTTCTTCATATAGTTAGTGGGAACATATTTGCAATCTGACTTTTTAAAGTGAAATAGTTTTAGTTGATTCTTTGTAAATTCACATCTAGTAACATCTTGAGATTCCATTTGTTAACTTGAAGTAGGCACTGGCACTGTGTCATATTTGCCATCTGAAATTTGCTTGGTTACTTTTATATTAAACAGTGCCCAGAAGAACACCCTTCTCTATTTTTGTCCATCATACATGAGCTGAGAGCATTTATTCAATTTCTATAAGCCTCTCCGTCTCCTGTTCTTCTCTGCAGATCACCATCATCTTCAAGAACTGGCGAGAGTGTGCAGAGCAGCAGATCTATCAGGCGGAGCTTGATAACGTCCCTGCCGCCTTCACGGACGGTTCCACAAGCAGCGGGGAACGCCGGGGCCGGCACAGCCTGAGTGTGTGTTCCAAGGCACCAGGGCGGCATGCGGAGATCTGGGCGGCACACATTGGCACCAAACTGGTGGTGCGGCAAAGCGGGCGCACACTGGGCCTGACCGTGCGTTCACCACGTGCCATTGTTGAGTCATATGGACCTGAACAGGACGTGCAGCTCTGCGTGTGGGGCTGTCCGGCCTCCCAGCGCTTAGAGACCCCACGCACGCTGCTCACTGCGGCTGTGCACGCACACTGCTCTTCACAGCTGTCTGTGCGGGACATTTACTTCCAGGCCTGTCTCTTTGATGTGCTGGCCACTGGGGACATGAACTCCAGCTCCTTCGCACTTGATGCCCTGAAGGACGCTCATGCCATGATCACTGACACCGCGGAGGTGCATCTGCTGGCAGCTGCAGGGGTCAGGGTCCCGCTGCTCACACTGCTGGCCTTGACTCTAATCACACTGAGACTCATTCTGTGAACTGACCCATTCACGCTCCGATCACAAACGTGGTCTTTGTAAGCTAATGCTGAGACGTTCGAATTTTTAGTGTCCAACTCAACCAACAATATACATTAGCCAGGCTCCGCACTCGTCCTGTTAAACAGAAATACCAGGCCATCAATGAACAAATGAATGAATGTTTTGTCCCAAAAGTGACAATAAACACATACTTTCATACACATACATAAACGCACATACATACACATATTACACTCTCGCATAACTTAAAGTTTATTTGCAAGCTGTCTCATACCAGTTTGATATGATGTGGTAAAGTTGGCCCTACTTGGACACCGTTTCAGAACTGTCCTGTAACTAATATTAGCGTGGTGGAGATACATTTGCTAAAACTGAGATGTGCACTAAATTATTTTATTAGACTGATATATATTTTTACCAACTCTCTGCAGATTAAGACAAGTCTAAGCCAGCAACATTTTGTATGAAAGAGCGCCTCTGTAGGCAGAGCTCAGAAGGGACAGTAAAGCTGATGTCACACCAACCAACAGTTCCTAATGCCAACATCATAATGTGACCTGGGTTTTCTTCAGTTCCAGAATATAAAATGACAATTGAAACTAACCAGTAATGGGACAGAACATTCTAGAGTGTAAAATGGGTCATGAATTGTCAACAGCCATTGCAGAGGGTCGCCCAAAAAAAATGCGCAGGTATGGCACACTAATCTAACGTTTGGATTTGTTGGAGTCAGTGGGCTTTAGGGGTGGATGGATTCATACTGAGGTATAAAAGGTTCCTAATGATTCAAATGATAAATTATTTGAGAAATAAAAAAAGAGGTAATAATAATAATTGAAGAAATAGGAGCTACTTTCCCTCCACCGTCTCCCTCTTGCTATAGTAGCAGTTTTTCTTTTTCTTCTTACTTTATTTCTATAGCACATTTAAAACAAGCAAGTTGCCGCCAGTTCATATGGAGTTATTTCCCTTCACCAAATAGGTTTATCATTGGCAGTTTATTTAATACTAATGTTTATTTACATGTTTTGATTTCTACATTTACTAGGTTTCACTGTAGAAATGCTGTTCCTTTTATTTACAAACCCAGGAAGATGCTTTATTTAATATCTGATAATATAGTGTTGTTAAAAACAAATCAGTGCAATTTTCTGTCTTTTCAGGGAAATGTGTAGTCATACTGATACCATTTGAATGGCAGCATTTCCATAATAAGGGGTTTGATACAAAACATGGGAAATGCCTCATTCCATAAACACTGAATTTGCTGTGACTGTCAGTATTGTCCGGGTTAGTGATCATGTAACAATAACAGAACCCTTTTTATTTTTTCAAAGAACCGTTTACAACAGTTTCTTCATCTGAGTATGATCATTTAATCAAGAAAATGTAAACCATGTAAATATAAGTTGAGAGAGTTATTTATACAATGGCTTTTACTGCAGAAGTCTTGAAGAATTGTTTAAATTCCTGACATATGGTTTTATGAAATATAAGCCAATAAACTGCTTATGCTCACAAGATGATGTGATACATATTTAGATTGTATGTTAGTATTTAAAGTTGATGCCATTTTTATTGTGAATTATATGTTTTGACTTTTTTTTGCTGGAAGAACAGGAGACAGTCTGGAACTGCCTCTCAGACTTATTCAACATGATGTTTCATTTCAGTCCAGTGATATAAATGTTTAAATATCAGTATTATCTTTTTTCAGGCCATGTTGTGTATGGCTATGTAGTTTGAGACAAAAGGTCAACTACTCTTGTGTCAACAGTGACATGTACTTCTCAGTAAAGTGTGCATACATGAATACAAATACACAGTGCAAATGACATGTGCTCGCTTCTTTTTTCATTTTAGAAATGACATGTTTTCAGAGGAAAAACAAAAACAGGACCTGCAAGAAAAGGAAAGTTGACTAGTTATGTAATCAACTGTGAAAGCAGATTTCTGTAATTACATTGTCAGAATTTAGCTTATACGGTCAGTACATTTATTTCTGTGTTCATTCAGAGCTATCTCTTTGATCGCATTAAAGGTAACATGCTGTAGTATCTTCATTCTGTGTTTTAGAAAGTTCAGAACTGGGCAGTTTCTGACATGCCTTGCTGTAGTTATGATCATTTATATCAGGGCCAAAGAATAGCTTGCAGGCCAAAGTGGGCTATGAGTTTGTGTAATCTGGCCCAACCTGAAAGTTACCATAACCCCACATCTTCAGTCAATGAGAGAACAATCATATTTTTACACTAGGAGTACTGGCATAAAGATAAAAAACAATGGGCAGTCATCATTAATGCTACACTTTTTGTAGATGACTACGTTTTATTTTGATGGCCCAGACCAACTCAAACTGGCGGCCACAGGTGGGTGCTAATGGAGCCAGTTGCATCCTTGTTTAGTCTAAAAAGTAGATAGTAAACATAACTAAAATATATAAAAAGATGAAATATTGAAATGTACGTGTCAGCCTATCCCAACTGAAGGCCATCCACTGCCCATTCGATGAATTTTCTGTTCTGTCATAAAAGAGCAACATGCCTCTTGTATAAAGGTCAGTGACAGCCACTGAAAAAGAGAAATGAACCAGGTTCAGGGCACAGTGGCGCTTCATACCCACAGGTCATATTACTAAACTAAAAAAATGAAACTTGCCGTCCTAAATTGACATTTTGAGTAGGTTGTAAAGTTCACTCAGTAGGTGGCAGCATAGCCGTCTCTACTGGATATGAGATGATTTTGCTCAGTCATCTTATATGACACACTGCATGCTGCAGCCCACATTATTCTAGCTTTTACATAAAACAGTTCAGTGCTGCTAGAATACTGTATTTACACAATACTCTCTCACACTTTGTACCATTTCTGCATTTTGTCAGGTGACAAAACCCTACTTGATTTGATTTGACATATAGCCAGCCCTTGATGCTTTGTTAAGGATTACTTTTGTTCTTGACTTTTGTGATTTGAGATTATGCCACAGCAAGATCACAGTTTTAAACCCCCTAAAATATACTGACTAATGTTAAAATAAAGAAAGGTCCGTGCATAGTCTGTGATGGTCTTTGCGTGTTTAGACAGAAGCACATTAAGGAGGCAAGCTTAGCTGAAGTTAATTATAGCACTGACTTTAAAATCAACGTCTCAGCAGCATGGACATCAGGTCACTGTGTCAAAATACTTCGGGAGTGGAAAAGAGGATTATGGAGCAATACATGCAACATATCTAAAATACAATTTTAGATGTGTTCCATGACCTTATTAGATTCATCTACTCTGTACATGCACATAATGCACCACTATATTCTTAACAGTCAACAACAAGCTCTAATGCACACGTTTCTGGCAATAACTTGTCCTGTTTTAGGTGGCCTCTTTCGAGAACGACATGTTCTGACAACAAGGCTGGTGCTGTCTGGGTATTGTAGGTATGTATATATAAACATACACACATATCTGTGACCTTGAGAATCGTATACACAAAACTAGAGTATTTGCTGAAATGTTAATTAGTTTAGATTGCGACCAACAAAACCAAATTTACATACACAACCTACTTAAAAGTGCATATATCCTACATGTTCCACTAATAAGATTGAATGTACTAAAAACATCACTAACAATTCATTTGATCACTTCTGCATTTTGCATTTTGGCTTAAGACTGATACATGTAAAATACTGGGGCTGTAACTTTCCTTATAACTATATCATGAATGATGTAAGACTAAACAGACTAATATATTTTAATGTGTGGGCCTAGATCAGTTGTTGGGGACAGCAGGATGGTGCTTAAGTATCCTGGAGAAATATCTCTGCTTAAAAAAGTGGCAAATTATGCTCATTATTAAATATATATTAAAAGATTAATTATTACATATTTTAACGGGGTTGTCATTAGGGCTGACATCAGAAAACAGTCTTGGCGACTAATTTCTTTTAAAATTCCATCCCTATTAACCTTGTTCATACACATCATTGTCACTGACCTACTCACGTTGAACAGGGCAGCATGGGGGTACCTAGATATCAAGCTCAGCTATCACTTCCCCTTTGGCCAAATGCAGCTGACACATCTCACACAGGGTACAAGACTCTAACACTGATACAAGATGTTGTATTCGTTGACTGTACAAATTAAAACCCTTACATATAGTCAAGTAGGTCAGTTCAGTTATTGACATTGCGATCATATACACAGCACACGCTGCAATGAAACAACATTCCTCCAGAACCATGGTGCAACACAAAGAATGAAAATAGACACGACACAAGACAACACAGGTTTAGGAGAGTGCAAGACAACAACAACAACAACAACAACAACAACAACAACAACAACAACAACAATAATAATAATAATAATAAGAAGAAGAAGAAGAAGAAGAAGAAGAAGAAGAAGAAGAAGAA
>JBBPDE010000006.1:7021820-7034409 GCA_037974605.1 Nannopetersius ansorgii
AGTCAATAAAGCAGTTGCCCAAATTTAGTTATTAGTATCTGCAACTAGAGAAAACAGTGACATCCCGACAGAACCAAGGTGAACATCTAAGTAACTGAAGGCTGTGTGTCCCTCAGATAAGGTCAGTGTTCGTGATTCCTGAATTCACCGGAATGAACAAAAATGGCATTCATGGTAAAGCTGCTAACAATTACAACCTAAGAGGAATATAAAAAGAAGATGGCGAGAGGAATGTCATCATCAGTTTGTAATCTGAAGTTACAGCACAATTGGATTATGCAGTGATTTGAAGTCCACCTCAGAACTGCTCAAAAGAAAATAAAGAATTTGTCATGGCCTGATCTGAGCAATGTGATGTCCTGTTATAGGAAGTTTAGCAGGAAATTACTTTTTCAAGTAGTTTACAAAATGTTTTTTCTTTAATGAGAAGTTATCGTTTAAAAGCTGTGTTTTATGTATCCTCATGTTCTCTTGGTCTTATATTACATATTACATTTTCACTTTCACTTTTCACATTTTGTATGAGAATCTGAAACTATGTAGTTTCAGATATCACCTTTGCTTTGCCAATGGGGCTTGACAGTGTATGCCCCTCTTGTAATCTGAATTTTTGAATTATTTATTTGAATTATTTGATTTAAATTAAGCCAAACCAGACAGGAGTACAGAAAATACAGTGAGGAGGGGGAAAAAAAGAAGGAAGAAGTTGAGGAGGTTGAAGGTCCAGATGAAAACTGCTGTCTGAGGATATACTGCTAATAGAGGATATACTTAAATATATATTTAAATGTACTGAAATGTGATGGAAGTCACTTTTTTTCCGGAGAAGGGGCCCAGTAATGATAATGGCTTAGCCCTCTAATACCCGTTCTCGATGATAGAGAGAGGTCCTTCTTCCCCACCAGCACCAGGGCTCCCTCTTAAAGCAGCATTATCTCAGATGAAAGGACTCATTAGATATGACTGGGTCACAGGAGTAGAAGGTACGGGGCCAGCTTGGTTCCTTTAAACATTTTAGACAGTGAACCCCACCACAGAGGCAGCAGTGGGAACTCATGCAGGAGCTTTACCAGTGGACACTGTTCTTACAGGCTAGAGTGTGGCACCTTTGAAGGGCAATGCATATGCATGGAGCATCGAGATATAATGAGCAAAACAGCGGGCAGGAGACAGCCTCTGAGCTCTTTGTTAATTTCTAACAATGTGTCCACCCACGCATTAAAACTCCCACACCAACCCACAACCTCGACTGCAGCAAGGAGAATGGGCATCAGTCAGTTTCATAAGGTGTGTATGGGGAGGGGAGGTGAGAGGAGGGGAAGAATCGCAAGGCAGCAAAGTGTAAAGGAAGAGGGAGGGCTGGGTTTCAGAGGCATGAGGATGAAGACTTACGGTTCATTTCTTTTCTCTGTCATCAGGACACCAGGGAGAATTGTATAGGGCTCATCCCTGTTGGAACATACAGCTTGTCATTTACACCCCCCAGTGCTGTTTACTGAGTGTTTCAGTTATATGTAATAAGAAACCCCTCTACAGAAGCTCATCACTCCAACTGGTGTGAGATGCTTACTTTTGCCTGATATTGATTCATGTTAAACACTACCTCCCACCTTGCACTAACATGCATGCACATGCACACACACATACAGAGGTCAAACAGGGACACCCTGAGCATGAAGCATTGGCTGTAAGAGAGAAATCGAGCGAGTATCGAGAGAGGAGAGTACAAAGCGTCTCCTCTCCTGACTGGACCAATTGGGCCAATTCATTCTGCTTGAACAAGCCACCCAGACAAACATCACAGCAGTGACTCAGGCAGCTCCATCCTTATCCAATATAACCCTGTAATACAGCGTGTGTTTACTGGAGTGTGTTTTAGCAGAGCAGAGGATCAGCAGGTCCTCTGAGCTGAATTATTACAGCCGAGAGCCCAGAAAGCTTTCTGCCATCATTTAAACCAGCACACTGAAAGAGAGAGAGAACGCACTCACCCCTGCAGCAAATTAAAGACAAGAGCAGGTCTAAACAGATATAACTGAGATTGCTAAATGAAATTGAATTGCCTCATTGTGGGTAGCTCATAAATGTTCTCACTAGAGCCCTTGTTTCTCAGTCCTGATCCGAGCTCTTTCAGAAGATGACTCATCCATGGAGCTGGTGTCTGCGACCAGAAAAAGACTTTCTTTAACCTCAGGTTCTCCGAAGAAAAAGACTCAACTTGGTGTTTGCATCTAAGATGCACACTGTTGTTCCTCCACTTCTCTTTGTCTCCCTATTTATCTCTCTCTCTCTCCTTCTGTGCATATCAGTATGCACAAAAGTGCTCCTCCAGCTTGCCAGGGTTGAGCACGGTGTGCAATCACAGGGAATGAGTAATGAGGAATCTCAGCTCAGCACAGCCCAGGTCTCAGGTCTCAGGTCTCATTCGGAGATCGGATCTGCCAAGTCTGGATCCACTCAATGGACATGTGGGAGTGAGACAGAAGAAATGTCAGTGCAGGTACAACATAGCCTGTAACTCACAAACACACACTCGATTCTCTGCCAAAACTCTTCTTCCCCAACAATGGCTGCCATGTTCAGTACCTGGGAGCAGAGCAGAGAAGAAGCAAAGGAACACCTGTTACGTTAGAGCCTTTGAACCAGGATGGGAAATACTGAGGGTCCATCACATCCAGCAGAATCAGTATAAAGGAGATCTGCAGTCAACTCATCATAGAAACTGGCCAAGTAGTTAAAAGAAATCTTGAAAATGAACATAAAACAGCAGCTTTTCTGTCAAGTCTGCCTTCAGTATTCTAAGATGACAGGTGTTCTTTCTTGGTGAAGCCTTTTAAAAACTTCAGAACCAATGCAAATGAAGAGCTGGAGAACATGGAGAGTGTAAGGTGTTCAAGTAGAGCCAATTAACATTGAGGAAATATAAAAGAATGCTATTACTTCCCTGCAGAAGATTCTCTGAACTGCAGATTTAAAGTGGGAACCGCTAAAGATCTGAGGCAGTAAACCACCGTGCTTCTTGTCATGGTGGTGGGTTTCTACACCCTGCAAGACCAAAGGGAACATTCTGCATCCCATTACATATGCTTTAAGAAACACTTTTTTTAGGAAAGAGGTGACAGATGTGTATATCTATGAAGGAAAATTTACAATGAAAGATGGATTTTCAGATGAACTGTAGTCCACTGGAAAGGCATCAGACCAGAAGATCCCGTCCCCCTCTCCATCTTCCACTGCCACTTGGGAATCAATCTGCACAAGCACACAATGAAATGGTGAAATGACATGCAGATCCACTAGTTTCACTCAGTCAACCTATATCAACTTGACATTCCAGTCCTAGCACTCGATATGCTGGCGACAGGAGGTTGTGCATTCTCCACATGGTGCTTGTATAAATCTACTGGGGGCTTATTTTGGTCACATTGAATTTGAAATCGGTCTGAATAAAGCTGCACTATGAATAAATCCATAGTAGTGGAACACACTATGCCTTTGTATCGTTCTATGTCTGTCAGTTCCCCTCCTGCCCCCTCCCTTTCTCACTGTCTTACTTCCACCCGCAGTGCTGTTGTAGTAATGCTTTCCTAATTACCACATCAAGCTTGTGTGCGCGCAATGAGCATCTCTCTCTGCTTTCTGTTTCACAAACAAAGATTGATGGGAGACCCTCGGTGCTGTGCACAATATGTGAATGCTGCCTTTATTGCTTTGATCATCATAATCAGTGCTTTGACTCACCCCACGGCCACAGACAGCTGTTGGTTCATTGTCAGATAATGCTGTGTTAATGTGGCCATAGCAGAGGAGATATTGATAATGAGGGCAGAATATACAACCATATCACTGAAAGTTTGTCTCCCAGTCCCTGCAGGTGGGAAATGACAGCTTTTTTCTTTGTTTAACTACATAATTTAGTATGCATGATTATTAATGTTTCACTGCAGTTCTGCTTCTTATCTTGTTCCTTAAATATATGGGATTTTTTTCAGAAATGGATACATCTGATCCACGTTAGCTTTAACATATGTTGTAATGGATTTCAAGAGGTTTAAATTGTATTCAACAGTCAATTTGTATTCTGTTAGTCGATATAGTCGATTATATTTTTCTTCCTGTGACTAGGTGATATCACTGTTTCTAGAACTGTATGAGACTATATTAAGATTCTTGAATGTCCCTGGAAGTCATGCAAAGCATTCTTCAGCATCTTAACCCCTATAAGATGCCTCCAAATGTTTTCATGTTTTCATTCATCAGATTTGCATGACATGCATGGAGCAAAGACTTTTACATGTTAATAATATCTGTTCAATTGTGAGCCATTGTGAGGAAGTGATGGTTTTGAACTGGATATTTAAAACTAAAACCCTAAAAATGTTATGCATCCTAATATACAATGCTAAACAAATAGCAGCTTCGGTGAGAAGAGATATTTATTGCTGACATTTGACCATGCATGATTACCCTTTCTTATTTGATCAATGGATTCTTGAAATGCCTAAAATGTAACTGTCGCATACCAGGGAATGCAGCATTTATCCTACAGGCTTAATATTTAGTCCAAGTATCTTTTCAAAGGATGAAACATTCCATCCAGTGTGAAATTTTAAGAGAGGTATGTGTATATGGGATGTGTACAAAAAGTTTCTGATCCTGCTTCAAATAATATTTTTATTCTGTGAGAATTGCATAGTGCTGAGTCAGATGAATACGAGCAGTGGTATAAATGGATGACCATACTTCTCTTTATCACCCTCTACAGACTGCAAGGCTGCTATTTCAAAAATGAGTTTATAAGGCCTTTTTATCTGAGGACTCAAAATCACATTATTCTCGCCTTTAGTGCAATGTCACAAACAACTGAGCACATGGACAAATCCTTAAATTGCTTTCTGTAAAAAAAATATTTCTTTCCTCTACAGGTTGTCCAGGGCTGAGCAAAAGATGAGCAGCTACTGAAGGAGAGGAAGGTGAGCGAGCAGTTAGTACCATGGGTGACGGGGGAGCCCTGCGTACAGAAGGGAACGCCTTGCTGAAGGCTGTCTTCCAGGGGAAGCTTCGGCTCACGCGTCTGCTGCTAGAAGGGGGAGCGTACATCAATGAAGGCAACGAGCGAGGGGAGACACCTATCATGGCTGCTTGCCTGGCAGGGTATGATGACCCACAGTCCCGGCAGAAAATGGTGCGGTATCTGCTAGAGAAAGGTGCTGACCCAAATATCCCTGATAAATCAGGCAGGACTGCCTTGATGCATGCCTGTGCGGAGCTCGCTGGCAAAGATGTGGTTTCACTGTTGCTGGAGAACGGAGCAGACCCAAGTCTTAAAGACTACTCTGGGTCCTCGGCTCTGATGCATGCCATCAACAGAGGTGACAGAGAAACCCTCCAGGTCCTTCTAGATGCCTGTAAAGCTAAAGGCAAAGAGGTGATCATTATAACCACTGACACCTCTCCTTCCGGCACCAAGAAGACGAAGCAGTACCTGAATTCTCCACCCTCACCAGGTGTAGTCGACAAAATCTCACCTGCCTGCATGTCTCCATCAGAAGTAGAGATCCGCACTACAAGCTCTCCGGCTGGAGAGGAGGAGGATGGCATCTTCAGCTTTGCTCTGACCTCTGCCCTACCTTTACCCTCCAACAGGCCACCAGGTGAGAGGAGACCACCACCGCGTAAACTCCTTAAAAGGCTGAACTCTGAGCCCTGGGGCTTGGTGGCTCCGAGTGTTTTGGCCGAGAGAGGGGAGCGAGTCGAGAGCGATCTGGCAGAAGAGGAGAAGGTGTCGTCTGAGATGAACGGCCTTTCAATCTCTGGCCCAGGCAGGCCCCTGCTCTCACGCAGACACAGCATTGAGACACATGACCCCTGCTCCCCAAAGCTGATCGACCGCTCCTGTTCAGAAGACTGTGCGGCATTATGCAGCTCCTCCTGGGCTGATAAAGTCCAGCAGCATCAGTCGCTGTACCGCAGAAACACAGCGCCCGAGTCACAAGAGAATGCCGGCCATCCGCCAGGGGGGACTCGTGCACTGCCTCACCCTAAACTCACCCGCATGGAGCATTATGAGTCAGACACACACTTGTGTCCTGAGTCCATTCCTGGATCTCCAGACTCTGGCCGCGTATCCGTGGAGCGCCGCAAGTACAATGCCTCGCCACTGTCCCTGCTCACTAGCTCCTCTCGAGAGTCGCTGGAGAGCATTCCAAACTCAGTGTCTCCCATCACTATGAGGAGAAGGCCTCCAGGCCTGCTGGAGCGCAGAGGTTCAGGCACGCTCCTCCTGGATCACATTTCACACACACGACCTGGATTCCTCCCTCCACTAAATGTAAACCCCCAACGGCCCATACCAGACATCCGGGCTAATGGAAAGCCCACCTCACCTGTGCACTCCAGCACCAAGATCCTGCTACCTGTAGCTCCCTCGTCCCCAAAGCGTGGATTAGACTTCAAGATGAAAAAGAAGCTGTTGAGGAGGCACTCCATGCAGACGGAGCAGATGAAGCAGCTCTCTACCTTTCAAGAGATCCTGGCAGAGAAAGTCATGGAGGTCAATGGAGACTGAGTCTCAGATGTGTAACTTAATCTTAAGAGAGAAATTCACCTCAAAATCAGATCACAAGACTAATCAATAATGCAGAAACTATAATCAAAGAAAAGGCTCATGTTAAAAATGAACTTTGCAACAGTTAGTACAGACTAATGCTAATTACAAATAGCAAACAATTAGCATTATTCAAAGGACATGCTAATGGAGGGTTACCAACTTCCATTCATTGCTTGACATATTAGCATACTCCTTTACATCCACACCAGTTTTGTTTATTTTCGGTTTCTCTTTTATGATGAAGGGTTACTGTGGTTCAAAATGTTTGTTAAAGCACTTTTGTTTAAGCACTTTTGTTTAAGCACTTTTGTTTCATTCCTTTTCACTTTCCTCTTTCCTGACATTAAAAGTAACAGCTGGGATCTGTTTCTTTTGAAATGCTAGTTTGGCTAATGGTGCTGTTTGAGTGAAGCATCTTCACAACAACAGCAGCTCTAGCATCTAATATGGATACACCCATTACCAACAAAGTCACTTTACAACGGATTTCTTCAATATTTAGTCAATTTGATAAGGCCTATTTCTGCTTCATTATGTTGTTAGAGGCCACTGAAAATCAAAAACAAAATCCACTGATTGAAACTACAGCAAATTGTAGGATTGGAGACTGGACAGTGTATGTATTGTTTTAGAGTAAAAAAAATGAAGTGCAATTCTCAACTCAGAATCCCAAAGAAATTCCATGATACCCGTTCATGTTTACTGTACCAAAAGATGGGAAGGCATGGAGAACCTGAATGTGAAGGACACGGTTGCTGTGCCTTGTGTGCAAAAGAGGCAGAGTGCACATGTAGATAATGTACAGATTCCACAGGCAGCAAAACAAGAGTTTGTGTTTCCAGTATTTTGTGTGCAATATTCTGTGCTGCGAGATCTCTGGTTTCATATTATCGTGGTGAATGTTGGGTGATCATTATATTTGCAGCACGACAAAGTAATCTGCACTTCCGGGGAACATCATGGCGTGCTGAATCAGAGTCAGTGAGCGGAAACAACAAAGTTAGTTTACTCTCACAGAGAGAGAATTCACTCATTTGAAATTTAATTATTTTCAGCGTAGTGTTTATCAATGTCAAGAAAGAAAACATATATACAAATAAACAAAACCTAGTTTAACAAAGCTTAACATGTGGCTGATAGTCTTGCTTCTGTTCTATTAAAGAAAAGTTCTGTTTAAGAACTTTTATTTAGCCTCTGTTAATTTATATCTGTGGATACAAATATATGTACTTTAACATGGAAAAAAAACCCAGAGTAATATTTTTCTATGCCTGTGTGACGGGACTCATTTTTCATCTTCTGTCATCTTTTGTTTTCAGCATTTCCAGTCAGAAAAGATATAATTTCCTCTTTTGCTGGGGTGGAAATGATGGCTACCTTCTGCGTGGCAGTTTTGCCATGATAATATTATTCCAGGATATTTTAAAGAGTGAGAAAGGGACCATTTTTAAAATACATCAGGTGTCACTTTGTATTTTTTATTTGAACACAGTCTGATTACTTAGACTTCATTCTTTTCTTACGTGGTGTCTTAGCACCATTTATGCCTCATCCAAGTCTCTCCTGATGCTCCACAGAGCAGTGAGTAGTTGCACTGAGTTTAATCTGTTTCTGAATATCTTTATAAAAGAGAATACAACAACCTGCTGTACACAAAAATAAATCCCAGTAAACTTGTATTAAATTGTGCTCAGGTATGTCTGAACAGACCCCCAAAATAGGAGGAGGGTCTCCAGTTGTTTTAGTCGCAGTACACACAGGCCATGGGTCATAGTGTGCTGCTAAGTTGCTAAGTTGTGTGGGTGATAGGAATAGCATTACTGCACATCCAAGTGTCTTACCTTGCGTGTATCAATTGGGATAGCAGTTACAGTTATCGACATCTAGTTTAATGGAGTCAATATTTATTGTATTTTTTGTATGTTTGGTGTGGTACACTGGTTTAAAAAAATGTACTGAACTGAATACGTAATCGCTTAAAAAATTAGACTTTTGTGTTAGCAGTAAGCCGTAGGGGTGGCAGGCAGTAGTGTTTGTGTAGCACTCTGCACAACACAATGGGAATTAGTCTCATATTCATATGAGACATTTATGGTGCTTTGAATAAAGGCATGACTAAACCAATATATTCGTCTCTCATGCTGTTCTTTACCGTCATGTTCTCTCAACAGACTACACGATGAAATGTCAAAGCGAGAGAACACAGAAGAGAATCAACAAGAAGAGGAGATGGAGAGGGTTTTCATCTTACGTGGATAATCTCACACTATCACAAACTCTATCTCAGCTTCAGAGAGCTTTATCTATCCTCTGTTTGTAAAGGCAGCGGATTAGTCGAACCCCCACTCTGCTCATCATGAGTGTGAGACTCAAACATCCATACACCAGCAGGGGGCTTCTATAAGCAGGTACACATGGGGGCTGCACATGAACATCGATCCAAGTGTACAGAGGCAGAACTAAAGCAAAGGGGGAGTTGAATACAGAATCCAGCCCCCAAACCTGGTCCAGCAGTCTAAATCTCAGAATTTTTAGAATACAATACAGAAAATAATCACTCCTTCAAAATATTCATATTTTGTTGTGTTGCAGTCAGAAATGAAGACATGCACACAAAAAACAATTTTTTCAGCTATATTTACTTAAAACATCCAAGTGAAAGTGATCATACGTGAACACACCACTGCATGAAATTCAACCTCTGCATTTAACCCATTCACCAAGTGAAGCAGGGGGCAGCTACGAACATGGCGCCCGGGGAGCAGTGTGTGGGGACGGTACCTTGCTCAGGGTGCCTCAGCAGTGCCTAGTGGTCTTGGGAATCGAACCTGGACTTTCTGACCGCAGGATGAATGCCCTAATCACTAGGCTACCAGCTGAAAGATATGATACCAACATATCAGAAAGCTCAAACCTAGATTGGTTAATGAATGTTGGTGGACTGCATTCTTCAAGTCAGTATTCAGATTTTCAATTGGGTTTAAGCATGAGCTCTGACTGGGCCAGAAAAAAGGGGTGGTGCTGGCCTAGTGGGTAGAATACTTGCCTCTGGACCAAGAGGTCATGGGTTCAAATTCTACCATCAGCACATCACTCCTGAGTTCCTTCAGGGTGACTGCCCCCTGTAGTTAGGGAATGAAATGAAAGTCACATCAGATAAATGCCTAAAGTGTAATGCAAACAAAGGCATTGACCTTTTTCATCTCCCCCCCCACTGTATGGTCAATTTTGCTGCATGCTTTTCCTCACTGAGCAGCACATTTTAATCAAGAATTCGATGATATTTTCCTTCTATCAAGTCTCCCAGTTCCTGCTCCCTACCGCCATGCTCTAGGCATGGTTTTCTTTGGATGTGAGCTCCATTGTCTTTCCACCAGGTGTACTGTTTAATTTTTGTCAGATCTAACCTTAACACCTTTTTGGGCTAGGTGTGTTTTGGCAAAGTTCAGTTGAAACTTAATCAGATAATAAACAGGGTTGACTGGGGTCCAAGAGGAATGGGCCCAAGTAGTAAGATATTGGAAATTTTAATACAAAATGTTAACTAGGACCCTTTAATGTTTGTGAATGTTATATCAGGATTTAAAGACCAAATGTACATTATTAACATGTACATTATTTAGCAGATGCTTGCGACTTCCATTCTCTAACTACAGGGGACAGTCTTAACTTGCTCAGGAGGGTCTTGCTCAGGAGCCCAGTGGTGGTATGCTAAGAAGAACATAGGAACATGTTCTACCTTATGGCCTTGTTTGTTTGAAATTTAGCATCTGTATGCCATTTTGAAAGAGATTACAAAATGTTATTAAGTTTGGCATTTAATACAGGCATGTACTGACTACTGGATTTTAATTGCTGTTGGTGGCTGTTTTTGCAAAGGTAAGAAAACTGCACTATAGGAGATTTAAGCAAATGTAGCCAAGCATAAACACTAAGCTTAAGCAGTTCTGGATGTAACTAATGATAATAATGATTATAATAAGAAGAAGAAGAATAAGGATAGCTCCAACCTGCTTCTGAGGCCTGATCTTGCTGTAGGAGCTGTCTGATTCACTGTTGGTGCGCCCTCTGTTGGGGCGTCTAGTTATGCACATACTGCACAGAGTGGGTGGCTTTACATTTAGGTTTATGTGTGTTGACTGGGATGATTAAATTATATATATTATATTATATAGCATTGTATGCTTAACTGTATTTAAATTTGTGGCAAGATTAAAATGAGTAGTTGACTTTCGTTAAACCAAACATAAGAATAATATACTGATCCCATCAGCAGAATCATCTGGGGGAGTCAGATCATGTCATTTAAAATGTCCTTGCCATTACTGTAACTATACTGCACAGAAAAATGGGAACACTTAAACAACACAATGTAACTTAAAATCAATCACACGTCTGTGAAATCAAACTGTCCACTTAGGAGGCAAGACTGATTTACAGTCTCTGTGTTTCCTCCTAAGTGGACAGTTTGATTTCACAGACGTGTGATTGACTTGAAGTTACATTGTGTTGTTCCCTTTTATTGAGCCGTATGCAAATACACTATTTTCATGACTTTGTTAATGAGACAGATAATAAACTCTAAGTATAGATGAGATTATCTAACTTCGATATATCTAAGAAAAAGCACTGGACGTTTGCAGTTAGGAAAATGGTCTATGTGTCGACTAAAGATCAAAGCACTGACAGGCTGAAGAGTTTTAACACTGAGCTGCCAAGATCTATAGGAAAGGAGAAACATTTAATTCAATCAGTTAAAAGACAAAGTA
This sequence comes from Nannopetersius ansorgii, assembly GCA_037974605.1. NCBI lineage: Eukaryota > Metazoa > Chordata > Actinopteri > Characiformes > Alestidae > Nannopetersius > Nannopetersius ansorgii. The sequence continues at coordinate 7,033,200 of JBBPDE010000006.1, forward strand.
TGTTTAAGGTAAACTAGAGGCAGAGTTCTATGAACTGAAGACTGTACTTACATGTTCACAATGTGATATTAATTTCTAAGGATATGAAAACAAAATATATAGCCATCTCTGTAAAGAGAAATTCACCTAGCCTTGTATTTTGCTGATGCCAAATTGACACTTGGTTGTACACTGATCAGTCATACATTACCTTCTGCTAAATACAAGCATAGTCTCCACAACAACTCTGAAGGTGGGCTTTGGTATTTGGCATAAAGACAGTACCAGCAAGTCCTGTCAGCTGCAAAATGAGGCCTCTATGGATAGTTCTCTGGGGAGAATTGTATTTATGGGACACTTTTCAAATGCCAGGAGTGACTTGGCCATTCCAAGCTTCTCAATATCTCCTGCTTATCCCACACTTTAACAACTACTGTTTTACATTAGCCTATTGTTGCGTTCCATGAACAATTTTACTTAGATTTTTGGATCACAGACACCCTGCAGTTTGTTTGTTCGTCATTGATTGCGAGCCATCCAGCAAAGCAGCCCACACCATTCATCGGAAATGCACTGATGTTAGTATGTGGTATTTTGTGCCCTGAAGCACACTACTGTGTGCATTTACTAACCCTGGTCTCATTTGTACATAAACCGTTGGTGTGATGTTACTGTGGAGCATCCTTAGGAGTCTTATTGTTTTGTTTTTTTTTAAAGCTGTGGTTTCCTATGTAGTGACTGAGCACCTCTCTTGTTCATTGTTTATTTTACGATATCCTCAGGAACAGAAGCAGTATCCAGTGATGTGTTTATCCAAGTGATTACCCTGGGATTCTTTGTTTTAAGGGTTCACTGATGTGCTCTTGTAGTAATCTTTGTGGGACAGTCATTACTGCATAGAGTAGTAATGCTAAACTTAGCCACTCGTAAAATACCAGCCCAAGGTCTTATTGGTTCATAATGCATTACCAGTCACCAGCTTTTCTTATGCAGTGTTGTAATTTCTATAAATGGACCACATTGCATTTAACCATTATGCATTCAAGTTGCATGATCTATTTGGCAGAACAGGTAACCCACACTTGAACTGATCAGTACACAAGAAGCCTCACATTTCAAGGCCCCGACAGTTTCCAACCATTTATTTGACAGTTTTTGAATCATAATGTGTTCAAATATTCCTTACATTTTCCCAAAACAAACCTAAATATACTGATTTGGGCAGAAAGCA
>JBBPDE010000006.1:7043529-7053529 GCA_037974605.1 Nannopetersius ansorgii
CACACACACACACACACACACACACACACACACACACACACACACACACACACACACACACACACATTTTCTCTCTTTCTCTCACACAGACACAGAGACAGAACCTGCTGATAGCCAACAGTGCTGCTGATGTTGGCTGTGGGTGTGCGCATGCTGCTGGGTTTGGGTTGCACTCTGTGGCCCTGCAGCTGGCCTGGGCTCGGAGCAACCACACGCTGCGACATCATCATCTGGGGCACGGAGGCACTGACTGCAGACCGGATCACACTCTGACCCTGAGGAGAGAAAAGGGCTCAGAGTAAATCATTTTGCAAACATTAATGTACCATCCTGCTCCACACTGTGTCCTGAGACTGGAGTTTTGTCCACAGCCACAAGATGGCAGTCACAGTCTATGCATTACTGTTTGGCAAACACTCACTACTTATCCACTTAATCCCAATCCACACTCACTGTCCACTTCACTGGAAACACCTACATAGTACTTACACTCACTACTCACTTTCTGAAACCCATCTACCTTACAAGTCCACCGCACTGGTACAATTACACACTTTTGTCTGTTCTTATGTATAATGTATCACCCTTTACCCCACTCATCATGATCAGATTTTGGACCCTGCTGACCAGATATTACTGAAGTTTAACACTGATAAAAGGGAACAGAATGGCTAATATAAATTGTGAATGGGAACACATGGGCTACAGTCTCTAAACCCACACCTGTTTCTAAAAACAGTGGTTTTCTATTTGCTACTTCTGCACAAATGTTGCTGCTGTCTACCTAAACCACTTACATTTCTTAGAATTTTTTGAACACTTGGCAACTCTGATGCTAGAATACAGCATGTCATAATTTTGTATTCACTCACACTAGTGCTGTTACAGCATCTGTGGGCTGCACTGTATGTTGTCTTTTCTAGTAAATTATTGCACTGTTGCTATTGTGTTGTTTTGCACTCTTGCTGTAGTCTTGTCTTGCCTGCAATTGTGAGCCCTGTGTGCACAGTAAGCCCTGTGAGTTCATGAGTGTTCATCACTGTGTGAGGGTCTGACCTGTGCAGCACGGAGGTTCTGTGTGTCCGTGCTATGATGTCTGTGGCCAACTCCAGGGGGCAGCTTGGTGCTGGCCTGAGAACTGTGGGCTGAGAGGTGGGCAGAAGAAGAACTGCTCTGGACGACAGACACCTGAGAGAAAGAGAAAAAGAGAGAGAGAGAATGAGAGAGAGAGGGAGGGAGAGATACATGAAAAGGCTCTATCGCACTAAATCTGGAATTCACTGTGGAAGCAAGCAATGATTTTTTATGTGTTAATAATATTTCATGAGCACAATGCAAACAAATATGCTGACTGATTACATATAATGCATGACACGATTTATATACACACTGAACTGCTTTACCTGAAACACAATAACCCTGACTGCCAACACACACACTTTCTCTGTACTCATTATATACGACACGTGAAAGTGACCATTCTGAACAGCATGAAATCCTTCCTCTGCATTTAACCGATTCCTATTCACCAAGTGAAGCAGCGGGCAGCCAGGAACACAGTGCTAGGGGAGCAGTGTGTGGAGATGGTACCTTGCTCAGGTTACCTCAGAGGTGCCTAGCCGTCTTGGGAATTAAACCCCCGACTTCCTGAACGCCCTAACCACTAGGCTACCAATGCCCGTTCTCTGTCATGCAATTATTTGCGCATTATATATTGCTGCCTACCTATATATTTGCATTTCTGCACATGTAATGACTCTGCTGCTAGAATAGGGTCTGTCAAAATACTGCACTCTCTCTCCTGCTCTCTTTGCACTCTGTGTATTCCTGTCCTGTTTGCACTTATGCAGTCCATTTCCGTTTTTTGTTCTTGTTTTGCTCCATGGTCCTAGAAACGTTTTGTTTCATTTCACTATGTACTGTGTAAATGGCTGAAATAGCAATAATCCTACTTGACTTCGTTTGACTTGATTATTCAACAGTCACAGCATGTCAGTGCATATTCACTAGTACATCCTAGTCACTACTAAGTTCAGCGCTGTTTTTAGAAGAGCACACCAACACATTTGTTGTATTATCTCTGAACATAAGCGTTTTAATGCACAAATACAAGCAAGGCCTACATTTTGCTCAGTAGCACAGTACAGGGTGCAAGAATTATTTGCACTATGGTCTATAAAGGTTAGGACGTTAACAAAGCCAGTTTGTGCACTAAAATTAAAATTTCAGCTTGGAACCCATGTTTCATATTCCGTTTAATTAGTGGAATTAGCAACTGAAAAAAAAACAGTAACAGGCATAGTAGAATAAACTAATTATAAAGGAAAATTTAGCAGCCCAATATATCACAAATAAAAAAAGACTTAATTACAATCCAGTACCTTTTTTTTCCTATAACCACCAAGCATTTATCATGGCTATGAAATGTTTTAATATTTGATATTTCTGAATATTTAAACCACAACAGCATGAAAAATTGTGCTGAATGTCAAAATAATCAGACCGTTCTGGATAACCCTTGTGGATCAGTGGTAATTTGTAGAAAAATCATTTTAAATCATGAATGATTTCTGTATTTCTGTATTCTGTATTCAAAGGGACGCATTTTACTAAAACTGAGAAGTGACTAGGCGTGGACAAAACCTGTGCAACAGCCAATACACTACAGGTACTACAGTTTATTTAAGCATATGCACATAGTGTTTCTCCATGCTGAGGGAAGACTAATAGCCAAAAATATACTTCCCACCTTCCTGCGCTTCTATATATAAATAACATGCATTTGCCTGAAACGTTCCCTGAGACTTAATAAGGCTAAAACTGTGAACTGTTAAATAAATAAGAGGTGATGCTAGACAGAAAGAGGTGATGATAGACAGAAAAAGAAACTGAAAAGAGAGAACAGAGAGAGAGTGAGAAAGAGAGACAGAGAGAGAATGAGAGAGAGAGAAAGTAATGAGAGAATAGGGAAAAGAGAAAGGGGGAAAACAAACAGAGAGAAAAAAGGGAAAAGAGCGAAAGGAAGACAGAAATGGAAAAGACAGGAAAAGAGAAAGAAAGGGGAAAACGGAGACACAGAGAGAGAAAGAGTAGGGAAATGAGAGAAAGAGGAAAACAAACAGAAAAGAGAGAAAGAACATACCAAACAGAGAGAGAGCGACAGAAATGGGAGAAGGAAAGATGGGGAAAGGTACAAAGAAAGGGGAAAATAAACATAGAGAGAGAAAGAAAGAGAAAGGGGAAGATGGAGACAGAAAGAGAGAGACTAACCTTGTGGGAGAGGTTCTCCTTCTGTAGTTGAGACTGTCTGAGTTTCTTCAGCAGAACCAGACGGGCCTCCTCCAGCCTCAGCTCCTCTCTCAGAGCCTTAATCACACGCTGGCGCTCAGCTACACTCTTCCCCTGAAACACACACGCAAGTTTTTCTACAATGACAGATGACAAAGTATTTATGTGACACAATATGTCTCATATGTATCCTGCATATGTGGGTTGTTTAGCAATATGAATAGTATTCTAATCCTCACTGTAACTTCAGCAACCTTTTAAAGTGGCTCTTTCACTTTACAAAAATGAATCATGGAGCTTTCTGTAAAAAGTCCTCATATTGTAGGTTATCCCCGTTTCTCCAAAAGCATGCTGCAGCATTATAAAGGTCTCGTCCATGCTTTACCTTGAACATGTCTAGGTTTACAGGCTTTACTCTCTCCTCTCTGCCTGCTCCTTTGGGACTGGACGCCTCGTTGTCAGACAAGACGATCACATCAGGAGAGGGAGTGTGGCGCTCTTTCTCCACAGCACTGCCATCACAAATAAGATATAATGTCATGTAGAATGGAATCATATTTATCATTTTGTTATCATATGCAGTAGATTTAAATATGAAAGATCAGACCACACCAAAATGTACTATTAGATGTTTCAACATCCCAAAGTACGGTATTTTGGAAGGTAACAAAAAATAATATACTGTTAATAATATACTGTAATAGCATATTTACACTTGGCTAAGATACCTACTCTGAGATATGATCTCCACATCTGAATTACAATGCTATTATTTTTTAGAATACTTAGTGCTGTATCTCTTAGCTTTATCTCTATTTAATAATTTTGGACACATCTAAAACCTCAGTTTTTCTACTAATTAATGTAAACCTGAAGTGGCAGAAGAAAAGCATAATAGAATCATTTTATCTGAAATGAAGAGTCACTGAAATCAAAATGACTTTATGTTTCTTGAGTCAAAGATTTCAGAATTGGCCGTGCACATTTTCTTAACAGCGTCTGTTGTGTCAGTCACTTCTATAATGACAGTTTATTATACTGCAACATCACAAAAAGAACTCAATTCACCCCGGAGGTCAATTCATTATATGAAAATTATATTGAGAAGGCAGTTTTCCTTTTTTGTGAGTGAACAATACTTTAAGAGAACGGCTGCCAAATGATACTGGCAGAGATATGGTTCATTTACATAAGCTTTATGAATGGACCATACAATAAACACAGGTCTCAGGTAAAGAATCTCCAAGCCTGGTTTAATATTATCAGACCTGTATTTAAACTGCTAATATTATTAAATAATGTTTCTGCTACTTCTGCTGTTCCTACTACTACTACTACTACTGATAATAATAATAATAATAATAATAAATGATAATATTTTCAGCCCTGTACTGAAACTGCTACATACTGACCCATGTGTAGCCTCTGCGGTGTGATTTTTTTTTTGCAACATAACTGCAGTTTGTAGCAATGCTTGACAAAGGTCTAGTTGAGGAACAAATACTTTTAACATCTCATTATATCATCACTCCAGTGATTAGCCTGTTCAGTGCACTAATACAGTAAGGGGAAAGTATTCAGACTCTTTTGTTTTTGTTATTTTGCTTCATACCTAATCGTGCTAAACAAAGAAACAGTATGAATGACATATTAAACTAACAGGGTAAAAGGAATCCAGACACCACAATACATTTACGGATGTTACTTGATTGAACCCAACGACACATTTAAAAAAAATTAATTGGTTAAAAATATATTAGAATGTTATGGGTCCCAACATATACCTTCCATTGTAAAGAGGGTCCAGTGGTGTCTCTGCTTACTGGAGACCACCTCCCCAACAAATCCTCTCCACATTCTACAGAGGGACTAACTGAATCATGATGATATGGAAATTCATTTGAAGACCCTACAGATGGAGGACAGCCGAGAAGATCACCAGGGTCTCCCTCCCCTCTGTCATGGACATTTACACCACACGCTACATCCGCAAAGCCACCAGCATTGTAGATGACCTCACACACCCCTCACACACCCTCTTATCCCTCACACACCCTCCTCTCCTACTCCCATCTGGCAAAATGTTCTGATGGTGTGAGCCTCCATTGCCAGAATGGGAGAAGGTTTGTTCCCTCAGAATATTAGACTCCCCTATCAGAACTGAAACATAAAGTGAACTGAATGTCTTCCTTGTCCTAGTACAACATACATTCTGCCTGAAACAAATAACTTACACCCCAACTGCCACAGTAAACACCCTCTGTTTATCATACACTGCACTTTCTCTGTCCTGCTATGGCCAGTCATTACTGCTTATTTTTCATTGCTCTCCACCTCCATATTTGCATTTTTGCCCACTTAATGACTCTGATAGAACTACAAATCTGTCATAATACTGTATTTATTCAAACTTGCTTCTGTAGTTTCTTCTGTCAACTGCACTACATTGTGTCTTGTCCTGTTGTTATGTTGCTCTTGTGTTTTTCTGAGAAAATTATGTTTAATATCTTTTTAGCTGAGTGGTACATTTTTAAAAGCTATGTTTAATCATTCCCAGACCACTCCTCCTGAAAGCCCGGTATGACATAGTTCTCATCAAATAATTCAAATGCTTGGTTCAATCAAAACTTCATTAGATTCAATCAGGAGATACTGATGGAGGTTCTCAAATCCATGCAAAAGCTGGAAGCATCAAGCAGAAATCTGGATTAGAACCAGTGTCTTTCTAAACACAAACCTTTATCTAAAACACAAGTACTTTTTACAAACAAAACAAATCTTTATATTATTTAATTATTAACATGTTTCATTGCATTTACTTTAATGTTAATTTGTGTATATTCTGACAGAGATAAATAGCTTTAAACTGTTTCCACAGGAGCCTAAGAACTTTTGCGCTGTACTGCAGTCTTGTGATGTTTTGTTCTGGTTTTGTACTGTGTATGGCTGAAATGACAATAAACCTATTTGACTTGACATTCTCAATTAATCAGCATAGTGATTAATTTGCAATTAGAACAATAAACAGGGAATCTGGAGAGAGGGAGAGGAAACCCCCACCTGCAGGATCTTATTAATATGCACATATTTGTAAAACTGGTATAAAAAGTCTTGAATATAAAGTAAAATTAAATGTCTGCTGTTATAAATTATGTAGACTCAATTACTTGATTAATCTGCAAAATAACTGCTAGATTATTCAGTTACTGAAGTTAATACACATACGCAGACTGAATATTGAATGGTTTAGAAATAAAACAACTTCTGCATGCTAACACTGAGGAAAAATGCTTTTGTGCAAACTGCACCTATACCTCAGCATAAATGATGACTCCATTGGTTGGGTCAAAGCAAACAAAGATGAAGGCACTTAGATGGAAAAACACTACAAATAAACTAAAAAGCAGTGCAAGGAACCTGAGCGCTGTCAGTACAGTACATTTACAGTTTCATAAACTGTCCCAAAAAGCCAAAGGATGCTGATATTAGCCACAAGGAAGTATTAATCACTGGTGTACCACTCTCTAGCTCTAGCTCACCTCCTCTTGGCACTCATGTCCACGGGCTCATCATTGATGTTCTCTTTACCACTGCGGCCCATCAGTGAGTGGGCCATGGCGGGGACTCTCAGGCTGCCATTCAGTTTCTCCTCGTAGGCAGTGTACCCCAGTGCCGAATGGCTGCTGGCCCCCGCTCCCCGTAGGTCAGCCAGTGCCCCTGAACTGCCCTCCAGACCACCCAAGTCCTTGCGTTTCAGCAGAGCCAGCATCTTCAGTCGCTCCATGGCCTCATGGCCCTCCACTTTTAGCCTCTTGGGCAAAACATCGTCCTGAACTCGCCCGCGTTCCTCTGACTGCTCCAAGCCCCGCTTCAGCAGGTTCAGCCTCAGTGCCTCCTCACTCATGCGATCCATCCTAGACAAGAAAACACACACAGCGGTCAAAACTGTTTTCCATTTCCAAAAACAGAATGTGAAATTAGTTTTTATAATTGATTTAAAACCCTCATCGTTTTATTTCTGCTTCCTACCATAGCCCACTAACCCGTAATAAATTAAATTAGATGCAACTTGATGGAAAAGTGATACATTTCAGAATACAGCTTGTTTCAGCGCTCCCTTGAGACATAATGCATATTAGTGTAGTGGATTTTGTACTGGAGAAAATATGTGGCATGCAGTGAAAATTCTTCACAATAATACCTTCGGCCTCCCGAGATCATGAAATAATCTTTTCTCATTAAGACGGAAATGATTTTATTCTTATTATTTAATTATTTACAAACAACAAAGTTAAACACACCTCAGGTTAAAGTGGAGTTTGTTTTTGTCCAGATCATTTTCTTTTTTTCCCCTCGTACTATGACTTTTGGTCAATAGGCGCTTACTCTTGGACCCGTAAAGAATACATAAACATAATATTGCAAAATAAATGCAGTTAACAAAAGGAGTGTATTGGTGTAGGTCACTCTCATGCCAACAAAGCAACACTGACCTGTGGAGGTATAGAGCACACAAAGGTAAGGCCATTGCCATGTTTAGGTAGGTGGTACATGCCCAAGATTTTTTTTTTTAAACTACCCAGATCATTTGCCTCTCCGATTCCACAAGCTTGCCTTCTTTCCAGGGTGTATTCCAATGTCTTCCCTTCCCCAGGTTAGGGGGTGACACACATAGAAACGATGTAAAAGAAAACACGATTCATCAAACTAGGCCACCTTTGTCTACTGCTCCAAGTTCTGATGATCATGTTTCCACTGTAGGCATTTTTTGCAGTGGACAGGGGTCAGCATGGGCACTCTGACTGGTCTGTGGCCCCATACACAGCAAGCTGCAATGCGTTCAGATACCTTTCTGTCATAGCCAGAATTAACTTTTTCCGCTATTTATGCTACAGTAGCTCTTCTGCAAGACAAGACTAGACTATACTCACATACATGAGTCACATACATTCATAAACGTTCATAGAGCGTTCAGACATCTCAATTTACCCTTGTCAAAGTCGTATGTTACTGGTTTCTACAGGTAAATGGTTCTCAACAACCCTGCTCCTGGAGATCTACATCTATGTTGACTTTACCTCCAACTCTAACTGCCCCATCCAATCCACATACCAACGTGTGTTAAATGTAACACCGTGTGTTAAGTTTAAACCAGCATCATGGTGATCACTGCCTTAAAATGTAACCATTTGCAATATTCATGCAACTGTGACCCCATAGACCCGCTAGAAGGGATAGTCGCAATAGGTCTATATTACTTCCATGCATATAAAAGTCTTATTGACCACATCCTTTCTAGCTGTTGGTTTTATAATTTCAATCTGGACTGATGAAAAATCATTTGACATGCAGAATGCTTGAACAGTTGGTGACTACCATGCATGACTAGTCGCTGACTACACCCTGGTTTGGTGCCTTTTTTCAAGCTGCCCTGATGTTGACCAGGGTCAAAATTAGAAAATCTGTTTTAAGAAGATGAATGTCATCAAGGATATATTGGTATCAGTAAACACCACTGTAAATAGCACCAGGCTCTCTAATGAGTTGGAGGGTTTACTAAACAAACTAATATAAAGACTCAAGTCTAATTATAAACAGATTTTTCTGAGTACCGAACTTATAATAGTTTGCTGAAACCCCGACACGAACCTGGAAACTGCAGATATGCGCCACATTTTTTAGATTTTGTGATGTCCGAGCCTCATCCGCCACTGTCAGCGTCCTCAAGGGGGCAAGGGGCTGTGACGGACAAGGCCTGGACATCACAACTTTTTTTCATGGCAATATACAGTAATCCCCCACTTTTTGCGGGGGTTACGTTCCAAGAGCACCGTGTTGTTGTGTTTTGGTAAAAACATGGCTAAAATGCCTATTTTTAAAGTGTAAACCCTAAATTATAGTGTAAACCCCGGGTAAGCAGAGCTCAACAGCCTCTTTGAGTTTAATTTAGTAATGAAAATATGAAGCTTTAAGAAGGACAAAACAAGAGATAAAACAAGCATTATTAACCGTCCCAAGGCAGCTTTCTTCTCTGTTCTCTGGGCAGTAAACATTAATACAATTATATTTTATATGTAACTGTAGCTGAATGTACATTCATATTTATTTTACAAAGTTAGTAAATTATATTTTTCTTCATAATTTAGCACTAAAATACATGAAATAATCCATGAAATATATTGGCACAAAATAAAATATTGTGGAGGATATCTGCTGTTTCCACAAATTTGCTGGAGTTTTTGCCAACAATTATTAGTTTGGTTCCAAGAAAAAAATGACTGAATTTGAAAAACTTCAGCTTAACTCATTACCCTTAACAAAAATACATACGGGGCGGACCGGCAATCTGTGCGTTCTGGAAAAGTCCAGAATGGCCGCCTGGTGCGTGGCCGTCGGGCGAGATGCCAGGACAAGATGCCATGAGAGACAGAGAGACAGAGAGACAGAGAGAGAGAGAGAGAGAGAGAGAGAGAGAGAGAGAGAGAGAGAGACGGGTGCTCTTGAAACATAACCCTGAGGGTTTACTGTATTTTTATATATATTTTTTGATATTTTGATATATTGAATTTTATAATTAATTCTGAGTGGTCTGATGTCAAAATACCCTTCTAATTACTGAGACTCAGACAATTACTGAATTTGAAAACTGGCCTAAAACATATTTTTTGAAATCTGAGCTGGTAAGTTTCTTTAAAATGCTGCACATCACATC
>JBBPDE010000006.1:7063386-7080790 GCA_037974605.1 Nannopetersius ansorgii
CACACACACATACACACACAGACACAAACATATACATACACACACATACACACACATACACACACATATACACACATACACACACACACACACACACACACACACACACACACACACACACACACACACACCACTGCTGCTGCCTACATCTGAGCAGGCAGACTTCCCCAGAGAGGATCTCACCTGAGGACAAACCACAGGGAAAGACACCAAGGATGGAGAGAAGAGAATAAAGGAATGGCCATGTAAAACATTACTATTGGGAGGGAGAGAGAGAGAAAGAGAGAGAGAGAGAGAGAGAGAGAGGCGTGCTCGTCACGCAGCTTTGCACGTCTGTCTCCATACTACAACACTTAAGCACAGGTCTTCATCAAACAAGGCAACAACTCCGGCCCAGGGGTTGCCATGGCAACCAGTATGTCTATTTTTAGACAGTACCACTAATCAATTTAATTTCTGCGGTAGCCCAAGGCAAACACACAGGGATGGAGAGACTGGCCTTGGACAGAGAGCAAGAGATGGAAACAGAGATGAAGATGAAGAAGAATTAGAAACGATACGCGACATGAAGAAATCTGGAGCTCGGAAAGGGTTAAACAAAAAAAAAAAAGAGAGAGAGTTCCCTAAAACAAAAGCGGGGCATTCAGTCCGAGGCTCAGAGACGCATGGAGCTGCGGAGCCCAGGCCTTCAGCCGCAAACTTACGACACCTAAACAGACGATTCAGCAAACGTGCAAATTAAAGCTGCACAATACACTGTAACTGCTATTGCGATGTTGGCCCTTGCAATACCAATATCGCAGACTATGTAAAATGCAAATGAGGCCTCATTTTTCAATCCATAAATGTTTTATTGTATCCCGAAAGCATCCTACACAACCTGATAAACTAGATGAGATTCTTGGAGTGTTTAGATATACAAAGTCATTTGCTTGATCCATTGTGCGCAAGTCCTTAATAAAAATAAACAAACATACAAACAAATAAATAAACAAAGCAGTTTTTTAATTAGAATAACATCTAGGATTCACTAACCGGTCTTGGGGATGTAACAATGCACTGAAACACTGTGATATCCCAAAGAAATGTACACTGTGAAGAATGGGTCATCTAATCTAATGAATCTAAACTGAACTTTTTGCAAACAATAAAACAATGAATCACTCAAATGCCTCTCTCCTCCTGCCTCCCAGCTCTAATCCCCATCTACACTTGAGATTAATAAGACTTTATTAATAGTAATAAAAGTGAGATGAAATGAATACATTTATAACAATATTAGTATATATAGTAATAAACATTTTCCTAATTAAAGAATCTGATGTATTATGTAGAGATGGGCTGATATGATATCCGTATCGGGTCCGATCTAGCCGTAAATCCAATGTCGGATATCAGTGGGGAAGCCCAATCTTTATATTCCAATTTGCAGCTTGCACTGGACCTTAACCGTCACTGCCCCCATATCATGAACCTGCGGCAACTTCAGTCTTAGCAAGCAGTTGTATTGAAATGTCACTCATTTGGAGATACTTTAGTTTGAAAACGCCAAAAAGCACTTGCAATTCGGTTATTTGCAATGTGTGCAAAGCCAGCGTGCCGAAGGGTGGAAGTATGGTTGTGTCGTACCATACAACATATATTTAAATGTGCTGTTTTTTGTGACAACACAAAACTATGATTTGAAAATGTATCTTCCATTTTTATGAATGGGGTAGAAGAGTCCCATTTTTATGAATGGGGAGAAGAGGTTCAACTATTTTTAATTCTGGGAAAGTGATGATATGAGCCCTTTTATGTCATCAAAGGCATCGCAATCACAATATGTGGCAGTAAACTTTCAATACTGATGTGCTGCCCATAGGCTCTAGTCTCTAGTAGATGCCTGAATGACCATGCATTTAAATTATGTTTGCAATGTGAGAATATCAAATCTTGACGCAGGTATCGATAACAGAATTTAGATGCTTCACAACTCATATTCGCTCTGGGTCACAAAACCAGTTTCAGTACTAATCTGGGTAACACAGACCAGGTGCCTTTTATGAAAGGGGACTGATATCTTTGGTAGTGGAATAAACAGTTGTTTGGCAAACAAGCCTCACGGTTCTGGTTCTGTTTGTGTCCAATGGCCTAAGGTAGCCTTGTCATTTTGGTGTGCAGCAGCGCATTAGGCAGGCCACTGTGGGCCTGGGCTCCAAAATGGGCCTCCTGTTTTCGATTAAGCGTGCGAGAGAGCGAGAGGGATTAGGACTGATCCCAGACACTGGAGGGGTGGGGGTGAAGAGGGGTCATATGATCAACTGTAAGTTTACACTTGAGGACTGTGTGTGCGTGTGTGCGTGTGTGCGCGCATGCACGGTGGAAGTGGAACAGCTGTATGTGTCCTGTATGAGCAATGATCAAATGTGGCACATTCCAATGACATGAGAGACTCTGGCTTTAAACCCCAGTTCAAGTAGGCAGAGGGAGAAAGGGAGAAAAGGGGGGGCGGGAAAGAAAGAGAGGGAGAAATCCCTGCTGTCACTACGTTGCTTGCGCTCCTGTTCCTTTAAGACCCGCCATTCACTAGTCTTTGTCTTTTCATACCCACAGTGCCAAGCACAGTCAAAAACACACGGTCCAGTTCAGGCCGGTTTCTAACCTCAGGACATGGAATTATCCCTTGACATAGCCATTAGTGGTCAGGACATTGCTCACACACACACACACACATACATACACACATCTGTGTGCATTAAGGGTAAAATAAAATTGGAACTGGCCCTTTAAAGAAAACCTCAGAGCTAAACTTTAGCCCTCAGGGCAGCCCATAGCTTAGGCAGCAGCTTATGTTTCAGAAAAAATTAAATAAAAACTACAGTCTGATATGGTGAGAAGGAGTGGAGGTTTTGATTTAAAATTAATTTAAAGTCAATATGTTAAATAAAATCATCTTAAAACAAAATCTCAGACTTCAAGGCAACCACCAAAAATCTCAAAGCACTTCATATATAGTACCAAGCATTAAGGCATCTTAGGTTACACACTTGCTGATGTCAGTCAAACAGACATTTATGCTAGCTGCTATAAATCTAACTAATGGGATCTATCGATGATCATTCTGAGGCTGTAAATGTAGTTTCTCCCAATACACTCTGTTCTTTTTCTGACCTTTTTGTACATGGAATTTAACAAAGGAAGCTTTGTTTACAACATGCTATCCATAACGTACTTTCCCTGCACAGTTTTAAACTACCAGTCAGTATGTGCGGTTATTCTATTGGATTATTTATTGTATAAAAAAACGGGCATTCACAAAATAAGATTTTCATGCAGTTCACCTAGAGCATTAGATCCACCGCACAGCAGTTTCACTCATGCACATCTCTGGCATTTTTCAACAGCATGCATTTAACAACACAATAGCCTTCCTTCCAGGCACTGCCATACACACAAACACACATATGAAATCTTTAGGTGTGATCTCAACTTGGTCACAATGTTTTTTCCTGACATCTGTTAAGTCCTGACATCTGTTGACAAAAAAAAACTATATATAGATAGATAGATTAAAACTGGATTAATCCCTCTGGAAGATTCCTCTGGTAAAATCTTTTCCTATTTCATGAATACAAATAGTTATAACAACGACTTATAGTGTATGTTTCCTACATGAGTGGCAGCTCAAAAAGACAGAAGATATAATTCAGCATAAATAAAGGATTGGGTTCTGTGATTTCATTGAAATACACACAAAGGTTGAGCACAGGTCAAAATATTAAGAAAAAAACAAATACCATTAAAACTGTACTAAACTGAACTAATGATGAACAACTGAGTCGGTTAAACTGCTAATAATTCCGACAATATGCTCAGAAAATCATATTGCATCACAATTTATCACAATATCAACAAACATCAACGTATTTCCCAGTCCTAGGCTCAACTATTCAAATTACACTCATAGGTCTTTACTTCATTTAGGGCACCAGGTTTGCACCAGAAAATATGTTTAGAACAACTGAAAATCCAGTCTGTCTGATTCCTAAAAAGCAGGTGGTATGAAGAGAAATGAAATGTCACTTCTTTGGGAACTTCCCAGTGAGAACTGAATGTTTAAACCACAGAGTTAAAGACTCAACCACCCAATGATGCTACAAATATTGTCCATAATGATACAGTTTCTTTCTGTTTAGGTTCTACTTTATAGTGGGAGTTCCAGATCAAGTTGAGAACAAGAGAAGAGCTCAGACTTGTCCTGTAGAAGCAGTCGGTGTGAGGAGAAACTATGCTCTTCGCTTCTCCTCAACTTGGTCTGCAATATAACCTGGATGCTGACTCAGCTGCCTAAAGCCGAACTGTTCGAAATACACCTGAGAAAGTTTTATTCAAAACTTTATTAGATACACCTGAGAAAGTTTTATTTTAGCCAATAAAAAAGTGGTTGTATGTATGTCTATGTGCTTGTTTAAATAATTCCCAGACCTCTTGTCATGGAAACCCAGTATTACATTGTAATTCCCATCAAATACCTCAAATACCCGATTCGTCTCTGTTAATACTTCATTAGATTTAATCAGGCGAGTTTGACAAATCCATTAAAAGACTGGATGAACTGGAACTGAACCTGTGTTCTTCAAACCAGCTCACAATACTTCAAGTACTTTCTAGAAATGTGTTTCTAGAAAGTACTTGAAGTATTGTGAGCTGGCTGACATTATTAAACATTTTCTTGTTTGTTTGGATTTATTCTTATGTATTTGCAGAATAGCAGAAAGTCCCTAACGGCTCAGATAAATGGCTTTAAACAATTTACACAGGAGCCTAAGACTTTTACACAGTACTGAATATATAATCACACATTTGCTGCTCTTTTCCACACCAAGATTACATTGCAAAACAAGTTTAGAAAAGAGCGAAGAAGTCCGACTGCTCCTCCAGCTCTGGAGAAGTTGCCAGGTTTAAAAGCACAGCAGATGCAAGAGTCATATCCAGGCTTTTGTGTTCACTCAGGGGTGGGTGCACCCTGAGATTTGCCCACCAGCAGAAGCAGCAACAGCACTGTAAGGTGTAGTAAGAGCTAAGCAGCAGTAAGACTGCAGAGTATGAACAAATCTCCAAATCCAGTCTACAAAATCCTTCCTCCCCTTAGGGGGGCTTCAAACCTTTGGACAGAATTTAGCCCCAGTATGACACAAGGTCCATTTTCAAAAACAGCAACAACAACAATAAGCAACCAAAGTGAAGAAAAAGTAAAGTGTGAAGGAGGTGCTATTTGCTGTGAAAGACGTGTTAAAATCCGTGCCAGGCCACTTTTCCTGCCAGCCTGCTTCCTTCCAACGATCAAGCCCACCATCACCATCGCAGTGATAAATAGGACATTACAAGGTAGCCATTTGCATGCTCTCGAAACAAGTTGAGGGTGAACACGTCTCCACTTACGTAAATGGCTGATGGTGTGATCTCTCTATTTCATCCCACAGCTCTGAGCCCCGAGGTCTGCCATCCACAACTTAACACACATCTCAGAGAATCAAAGTTACATTCTAATAAATATGTACACTCTCGGTTTGACTGGAGTCCTAATTTGGCCACACATGCACACACATTTATATATATTTATACACACACACACACACACACACACTCGGCCGTGTTTACTGCTACTGTACTTACGCAGCAGGGAGAGAGGGGCTCTTTTTTGTAACCAATCTGGGTTTAACCCCGAGAGACACAAAAAGAAACAATGTTGCGCCGCTCCGGAGGGTTCAAAGCGTTCCAGTGTCAGAAATTTGTTACAAAACTTGCAAGCACAAGAATCAAAAGAAGAAAAATAAATAAATTTACATACTCGCATAAGCAGGGCGACCGGGTCTATTTAGTTCAGCAAGCTTGTCAACAGCCCTCTTTTAAGAAACTAAAAGAAAAAATATCTCAGTCTGTGAAAAAATATCCCGTTACGACGTGCGTTAAGTGTTAATCACGCCTGTCCGTCGCGTACACTCGGGAAACGTGCTTTTTAAAGAGTGGTTTCTTTCTCTTTCTGATTATTTAAATTATTCTTATTATTATAATGGTCGGCTCCAGTCTATACGGGCCGCGGCCGCATCCTCGGTCTCACCTTCTTCGCCTTCAGCCCGCAGGTTGCTCTCTCTCGGGTTGCGTGTGGGGATGCTGAGACGCTGCCGTTACCTCCGGCCACTCGCAGTCCCAGGCACCGGCGAGCCGCGGAGGAGCCGATTGGCCCCAACCGGGAACTAGGGCCCGCCCCACGGCTCTCTGACTGGCTGTATGCTGTGACGAGCTCACGTCCCTGTTTGTTGTCGTCTCGGCTCGGAGGGGGAGGAGGCAGGCGGAGGGAAGATGTGAATGGGGCCGCCGTGGATGAAGTATTTTAAGGGACCATGGACTAGACCGTGGGTTCGTGGTCTTGACTAATGCTTCAGCACAGCTCTGCCGCGTCTGATTAATATACTTCACCGGGAGGTACAGTATAAAAGCACTGGGACGCTTGACCATTACACCAATTGGGACTATAATGACATTGCGTTCAAAAACATAGACTTGGTAGCCACTTCGCAATTATAACAACTCCCACTCTTCTTGGAAGACTTTCCATAACATTTTAGAGTACTTCTGTGCTATGTGTTCATGGCTCTGACTAAAAGCCTCTGGTTGGTACTTCACTGAGTTATCCACTGACCCTCACTGCTTTCCACAAGGGCCCCTAAAGTATGAATGAGAATTAAGACTTCTAGGGGATTACGAGGGGAGCACTTATTCATGGCTGATCCTCATGAATACTCCTTTCAAAAAAATGGCAATTTAGTGGGGAAAACACATATATATATATATACACTGTGGGCAAGGCTGTTGGGAGCCCTGACCATTACACCAACAGGGACTTTAATGACACTGCATTCAAATAAATAGACTTTAATATGGACTTGGCCCCTCCTTTATTGCTATAACAGCTTCCACGTTGCTTGGAAGGCTTCAATGAGATTTTGGAGTTTTTGTTGGAAATTTAAGCCTACTCAGTCTGCACTGCAGAGCACTTATGAGGTCAGAAGCAGATATTGGTCGAGAAGGCCTGGCTGCTGCCACATAAGTTCCACGTGAATGCCAGGATCCAAGGTTTCCCAGCAGAACATTGCCCAAAGCATCAAACTGCCTTTGCCAGCCTGAGTGCATCCTGGTGCCAAGGCTTCCCCATGTAAGCAACTCACACCCAGCCATCAACATGCTATAGAAATCATGAATCCACCCTTTTCCACTGCCTTACTGCCCAGTTCTCATGCTCAAAATAACCTAGAATTGAGTTGATTTCAACAAGGAACAAACTGTATTTATCAGAGCAACAGCTCTAGCATAAATATTTTTCAACCAGACACAGTACTTCTCATCCTCCAACCATCGCTCATTGAACTGTGCTATAGGCAGTGACATGTGCTGGTTTAAGCACAAAGGAACAGATTTCCTTGCTTCTTTTCACCCTAGAATTAATTTAATGCTACCCAGTTTAAATTGCACTCTTCAATACTTTTCAAGGCCTTCAAAAACATAAAACATTTTAATACTTTTTCAAGCATGCAGCAGTGAAGGGTCAGCATGGGCACTCTGACTGGTCTGTGGCTACCCAGGCCCATACACAGCAAGCTGTGATGTACTGTTCCTGAAACCTTCGCATCAAAGCCAGCATTGCAGTAGCTCTTCTGTGGGATCAGACCAAATGTTCTGCATACTGGTAACACCCCACAAAACCAGCTGTCTTGGAGATGCTCCATCTTAACAGTTCACTTGTTCACTTTCTGCCCTATATATATATCCCACCCCCATTAACAGGTGCTCTTGTAATAAGTTAAGTCCTATTCCCTTAACCTGACAGGGGTTTTATTGTTATAGCTGATCAGTGTAGACCACAGTGCAAACTGTTGGCCCTTTTGAATAAGTACTTAATAAACAATACCTTTACTAAAACACAAAGTAATTACAACCCTGTTAGAGAAAAAGATCACTTTATTTTAAAAGTTAAGCATTAGGCAAACCAAATGTAAAACATTTAAAAGTAACATACATATAAAATAAGCCACATAGGTGACCTATGAAACAAAACACAGATAAATGTGGACAGAAAATATTTACAACAGAAAATCTGATAATACTGGATAACGGGGAATACTTGTACAAGAAATTCCAAAACAAATACAAACACTGTATGACAAGCTTACTAAGTGCTTAACACCAGTGTTCAACAGCACTGCCAATCAGCCTCACACCAGGCTGAAATGGATCTGCCTAATTGCTGACCTCCTTTGCAGCCTTGCACCCAGTGCCATGGAACTCCAAACCTGTTGATTAGCAGTTGAGTTGACTGCAGTTGGTGTAAAGTGTGGGTGTCTGAGCTAAAGGCATGTGCAGTCAAGGTGTCAATCATAAATCAACACTATGCTATTAGGAACAGGCAACACAGTTCTGGGCTGGTAGGAAAAGCATAAGCCACTGTACTGGTAGACGGAGTGTAATATGAGAGTAAAGCTCTGCTATGTAGTGTGGAAAATACACCAATACTACTAGACTGGTGGATTTCATTGTTACTGTGGAGTGTTCGGATTAAGCGAGTGTCATTACAAATGCATGGCAACCAGGTCTAAATGGAGGTAAATGGAGTGACTCAATAAACCAATACATATAACTCGTTGCATACAAACAGGACAGGTACAATAAAAAAAAAAATACAAGTTTAAAAAGAAGCTTGATTGTCCCTTATTACAGTATAATAACTTAATAGAAGATTAAGATATATGCGATATAAAGTGATTGAGAATTTAGGGTCAACACTAATTAGATAACAAAATTCTGGGATTTTATAAAATATACCCCAGCCATGCTGCCGCAAGGTCTTACCCCTCTGTAATACAAAATGATTGCATAGTTCCCAAGTATAGCATAACCAAAAGAATAAAAAAAATATATATAAACGCAGCTCATATATTTATATAACATAGTTATAAGTGAAGTAACTGAACTAATACAGCTATTTATATGAACTACCATTGCTTGTATATTTGATATATTATATGAAGTTATACTAACCCCTAATATAGTGCAATTTACACCTGGGGAATTATGTGAAAAACTACAAACTGTAGATGTTAGTGTATAGTGCTAAACGACCTGACCAAGTCTGTTCCACATCACTTTTTGAAGAATTTCTTGTTGAGGAGGAAGATAAGGAGATTGACATTCACTTTGGCCTTATCAAACATCTTCATCACAGCAACACCTTCATACTGGAGCTGCAGCAAGTCCTACACACACAATAACAGTTTCTCAAGGGGCAAAAATATCCAGAGTGGAACATGTTTACTTTACATTACAAGCTTTATAAATGAAAAAAAACAGAGGTACAGAAACAGGGGGTGTTGGTGCTGAGGGTGCTGCAGCATCCACCAGATTTCAGGGCTACATTACTGAAAAAATGGTTTAAAAATAAATATAAAAACGGACCTTTAAAACAACTTGAACGCGCAGGTTTTTTGTATTGGTTATGCATTTTCACAATCTGCTGTAGCCATAAACTGTTTAAATTAATATTGTCTTTTCATCACAGCAAACTGTATAAGTTCCCTCACTGCTGGACATGTTTGGGGCATGTGGCTGAACCACAAGCAGCTTGAGGGTCTCGGAATGAAATAGTATTCAGAGTTATAGATTTGTTCTGCATCCAAAGGGGTCATGTTTGTTTAAATAGAAAAAAAACAAAATGTAAGAATGTCCCACATTTTTAATTATTATATTTTTCAACCATTGTCTCCTGCTCTGTGTGCATTTGAGAGTTGCATCAGAGTGTGACACTATGGGTATGACAATTGGTTACTGTGCCACATAAACAATTTGATTGGTTACCAGTCTGATAATCTGCATAAAATTAAACCAGAAAGAAAAAGTCAGCAGGGTGTCTAGAGATCTGATGTGTTAGTTGTGTGTACTGTCATCTCCAGCCACATCATAGTGCTTTTTGACAGGAGATATTTCATGCAAATGATTAAAAAAAATTAAAATGGGGGGAAAAAGCCAAATCTTTTTGCATATCACATTTAAAAAAAAGTGTTGTGTGTAATTCTGGCAATTACCTGGTATTTCAAGGGGAAGCGTTCCATGTCCACTCCTAAAAATCGAGCCTTAACCAGGAAGGTACCTCCTTCTTCACTGGGAATAATGTCAAAAATGACATTCTTAAACCTGCACATAGGACAGAGCAAGACAGACAAGCATTTGAGGTTGGCCAGCTTTCTCCAAGGGTGTGTAGATTTAGGATAAAATCTGTCAGAGCAAAGATTTAGGCCTTTTCTATAAGCTAAAGCTATGTCAAGCCATTTTCATTCTGATTGAATTTATTATAGAGATTTCTTTCTGTCAATAACATGTGTAACAACTGCACAAACTCAGGATTTTAGACAGATAAAGAACAAGTGTATGTGTGTGTGTGCTCATGGGTTCCTACTGTGTAATAGGCAGGTCTTCTATCTCCAGCAGGACTCCCTTCTCATGGAGCCGGGCAGCAGTGTAGGTGAGTGTGAGCTGTTTGCTCTTCTTCCCTTTACTGTCTGCTGCCTTTTTGCCATTCACCTGACTGAAGGCCAGAGTACACAGTGAAATCAGCACAGAGATCTTCGCCACACAAACTCACCATCTGTTACACATTTCTGTGCTTGTGGTTTTCTGGAGGGTTACTATACCAGTATGTGTGTGCGCGCGCATGCATTACCTGGCAGTAAGGTTGCGCAGGCATGTGGAGATGTATTGGCTGTAGTAGTCAACTTGCTCAGAGTGGAAGGAGCTCTTGCAGTTCAGGCTGTGCAACGTTTGTTTGAGCTTCACCAACTCAGCCTGGCGCCTCTGCCGGTACAGACGCTGGTGACGGATATCCTACAGGGGAGAAAAGTGTGTGAACAGGACACACAGACAGCACATAAAAATAAAAAGAAAGGACACCATCTTCAGCTACACACAAGTACGCTTACACAAAAGAAGTATAAACCTTTGAAAGGGAATGGGAGTGTATTTGTGTACCTTGGCAATGAGTTGTAGTATCTGAGTCTCAGAGTCTGGCGGGGTGAGCACTCCCAGAACCTCCAGCCTCCTTAGGCTGCGCTGGATCTTACGCTTTTTCTCCTCCAGAGTCAGGCTGCTGTCGGCAATCAGAGATTGATTCCTCTTCATTTTTTCTGGGGTACGAGCATCCCGCTCTGCCCTGCGGTGCATCATCCAGCCATGCTGCACCTCCTAAACGCGCGCGCACACAAAATGTGCTTGAACAAATTTGCCTTCTACTCACATGTGAGTACTGAAAGTATGGATGAAAAGACAGCAAGACAGAAGTAAGAGGCAGAGGCTGAGCAGCAAGCTGTGTTCTGTGTACCTGATCCTGAGAAACAGAGGATCGCAGAACCTCACTCAGTGTGTCCCCAGGCTGGGTTCTGATCACATCGATTATCAGTTGCTTGGTGCTGGAATACAGCAAAGATAAAAAAAAAAAATAAAAAATAAAAATAAAAAAAAAAGCATATTTGACACACTGTCAGCCTAGCACTGCGTAATACCCACACGTTGTAGTTTGTCTTTTCAAGACAGGAGGCATTGATAACCCCTCAGCCTTACCTGAGCAGAATGCCTCGGGCATCAGGTTTGTCGTCTGTGCTTTTAAAGATGTCAAAGTTGTTGGTGAGCGTCAGGGATACTTCCAACTTGTTGTACTGCTCCAGGTTTGGGTCTGCAGTGTTGATAACACCTTCTCCTGTGGCACCATTAATAACAGAAGTTTCAAACAGGTGAAACGTATATGAAATCATACACAGTACATTCTTATGCACTTTAAATGCCTTCAAACGTCTGCAGTAGTTTAATTGGTACTTTAAATATCATCAATTGCCATGTTTAAGGTGCACTATAAAGAAGCAGTGAAACATTTTGAGTTTTGCAAAAAGGTTAAACTATTCTGAGAACAGTGGCATGAAAATAAGGTTAGGGTGGATTTCTGAGGACAGACTGACCGACGAGGGCTTGCACAGAGGGCACCTTGCCCAGGTCCCTTAGCAACACGAGGAGAGGGTCATTTTGTTCGGGACACAGTGCGTCCTGGTGCTCCAGCAGTAGCTACATTCGGACACAGGAACAATCACCGAAGTTAGTTATTCTATTTTTTGCAGATATGGAATACATTTATGGAACAGAAATACAGGCAGGCCCTATGACAGGACACCAAAAATAATACAAAAAGTATGTGAATAATGAGCAAGTAGGAAATGTTCATACTTTGTGCGTGTTGATAAGCTCGCCAATAGAAATGTAGATGACGGGCTTGTTGAGGATGACCATCTCGGAGTATTCGTCAATGTTAAAGCGCTCCTCAGGCTCTGGAACATCACACACTGCATGCAGGAACCTCCTGTGAGAAGAAAGAAGCTGCTCCAGACACTAGGCCCAAAGATCCTACCTAAATCATGCAAGCTTTAAACATTTAACATGTGAAAATATGTTTTACTGTCAAACACTTCACCTGAATTTCGTGTGTGTGAGAGTAATGTAGTCATTGAGGGCACGCAAATGCACAGAATCTCCATGGAAGTGTTTGTGCGCTGCACTGTGCTGCAGGATTCGGGCAATGGAGCCAAGTGTTCGCCGTTGGTCAGGCAGAAGAGCAGAACCCACCCCAAACTCAACCACATCAAAGCCATCTGGAGCTACCACTGCCGGATTCATGTAGCGGTAGTACACAAGATTCCCTACAATCTGACCACACCAATACAATCATAACCCATGCACACCTCCAAAATAATGACCAAACTATAATACAAATCCAGATTGTTGCAGAGATGCTTAAAAATAGAAGGACAAGATGACCTTGTTTACCTTATACATGTCGTCCTCACTGGCCTGAGGAAACTTTTCATGCAGAGAATCTCTCAGAACCTTGGCAGTGTAGCGCAATCCATAGCTAAAAGGCAGAAAGTCATGAGTACTTCTTGTTAGTCAATGGAAGACGCAACACAAAGTGATATGCGAACAACTAAATTATTAATTATCATACTTTTATGGTTACATTGATTCTCTAAGGACAGGCTCAGTGCCTTGCCCCAGCACTGTATTATATGAACAAAAGTAACCGGATGCCTGACCATTACACCAACAGGCACTTTAATGACACCTCATTTCTACAAAGACATAGAGGGACACAAATAGCTTTAGTGTTGTATCTGATTTGATTACATTAATGTTTAAGTTGAGATTTACAAGAAATATTTGAACTGAAGCCATGTAACAGCTGTGTTAAAGGGAGCACTGCTGTTAAAAAGCATCTTATTTCTTCCAAGTGTTTGCAAACCAAATGTTATTTCACTTTTGTTCATGTCACTACTTTAAAAATAAGTGAATCAATTATTTAACATATAACAATGTGATTAATCACAGAAACCATGGAATTAATTGTGATAAAATAAAAATCATAATTGCCCAGCATTAGTTTATATACATACGGCAGTTTCTGAAGGTTGCTGGTGATGGCGTGCAGCACACGGTCAGTCAGATTCTTCAGGTTAGTGATGGCAATGTTTAAACGCTGCTGTACCTCTGGGTGGTTCAAAGCTTGCTCTGCACTCACATCATATGGCAGGGAGCTGAACATGCACAACATTAATACACATGTATAGTTATAAAACATACATTTACAGAGACATGACTTACTATAATAGTATCACGGGATATTTAATCTGTGAATACTGCAGGTCATGAACGTGAATCTACACCTGCACCCAATACTGACCTCTTGTGGCCAGTCTGGCTCTCAGTCTGGTTGATCCAGCTTTTGTAGATGTCCACAGGGTCAGTACGGATGCTGAGCGTGCGGTCCTGCAGAATCTCTCGCACTGCCGGCCCAAGGATCTCCCTCAGCGCATTCTGACCACGAGCATGACGGTAGAAACTTACCAGCATCTTTATGACTGTTGGGTTCCCCGTCACCACCTCCTGAGGCTGGTCCACCTTCATTCTATCACACATACACATTCACTAGGGCACATGTAATATAACAAACCTCTAATACACAAACAACACATTAAGACACTGCAAGAATTTAACGTTAATGTTCCCGAAGATAATAGGAGTGTGTGTCTATGCATATGTATTTATAAACTGTACTTGATCTCGTGGCGCAGGGCTGCAGTAAAGAGCTGCAGCAGTAGATAGGCTTCTCTACAGTCAGAGCCGTAGTTAAAGAGAGTGAAGATGACAGTCTCCATAAAACGTGTGCTTTTATTTTGTGGCATCAGGAAGATGAGCTGGGCCAGGTACGAAGGCTGCGTCTAAGCAAACATTTACATGTACTTTTAGTTATTGTGCATGAAGTAGTATACACACAAAATTGACCTGAACATACTTCTGTATTAAGTACGACTTAAAACATAGTGTTAATACAAAAAATCTGTGCAAAGGACCGTATCCAAAACTAGATGAGTGGGTATACCTGCAACAAGTAGAAGAGGTGTTGGTAGGCCTCCAGTTTCTCTCGGTTGTCTTTGCTCAAAGACTTTAGGCCTTTGTTCTTCTCCAGGGCCATCATGTCGGACAGCTCTTCTTTGTTCTTTTTTGTGAGTTTCTTATGATGCGACACCACCTCCTGCGCTCCAGGAACCCAACACAGAATATACAGAGAGGTCAAATATATAGGAACTTGGGATGAGCTCTGTACATTCATCATACATTTTTATAATAATGATAAATTATTATAATAAATTATTTTACAAAATGAAAACATCAGATGTCTGATAAGAGGGACATTTCCTGTATGGTTCCAACCTGCAGCGTAACACGGTTGCGGACCAGTAAGCCAATCTTCAGGTCCATAAGGTCCAGGTCTGCCTCCAGCTGCCTGTTGGAGCGAATGCTGCGTACCACATCCTCCCGCAGACGAAGAAGCTCCCCTTCCTGACGGATATCATTATCACCAAGCTCCAACAGATGGGCAAACTTTCGCACTATAGACAGAGGCGGCGTGCTGGAATGCACTACACCCGCAAAAACAGACAGATTTATACACATTTATTATGTCCAAAAAACAACCACAGGTAGATTTGTTCAGGAATAACAAATGTCATACCCAACATCCTGTACTCCTCACGGGCTTTATTGGCTCTGAAGAAAGCCTGAATCCTTATAATGGCGCCAACCTAGCATATAAAAACACCACACTTCAATGCCTTCAGCTGACGTATAGGAAATTGTTTCAACCAAGTTAAATAATCTGGTGAGACTAACATGTCTTCTGAAGTGGCGCTGGCGAGCCAGGTATTTCCTGCGAGCCAACCACATCTTAACTGTAGCCTGGATCTGAAAGAGTAGGACCAACACAATCAACTCTACAAGAAAAAACTTCTATATATTTGACTATACTATACAAGCATGACCCATGTTCTTACCTTCACCACTGCTCTCCAGTTCTGATAGAGGTATTGCACTCTCATTCTGTAGGCCCTCTGCTGCAGAAACCTCCGCCAGTGAGACTGAGAAAACACACACAATTTTTGTTACTGTGCCCTTAAGCTTGGTGTAAAGACTACCATTATGATGGGCTACATTGTGCCTCATTCAAAAAGTAGTCTGGCTTGACAAACTCTAAAGGCTAAAACTGCTTTCAAACTGAAAGATGCATATAAAATGTGTTTCTTTTCATGACATAATGAAAACAATGAATCCAAAGCAGACTAATTGCAGCTTAGTTGCCAAATGAATTCAATTCAACTTTGAATGACACGGACCCTTTAAGTTAGGCATCTGTGTTTTGTATGAAACACCTGAGCTGCACTACTGTATTTGGGGAAAAACAAAAATACTAGAAGACAACTTGAGCAGTGTTCAGCATGTTATACCAGTTTTATACCAAGAACCCTGAGGTAGCATCTGACATTAGGGATTGAGGGTAGTCTCACCTGAATCATTATGATGGCAGGCAAATGTGTGTTGAGAAAATGCATTCGTTCAGCAAATTGCTGTCTGAGGAGGAAGCCTCGTGCACGGGTTTGCAGTTGCAACACAAACGGCTCACTGGCCTTCCACTGCACCTCCCTGCTGTGTGCCTGAGTTACACTGCTACACACTGCCTGCAGAGGGAGACAAGTGATTAGAAAGGAAGCTGCGCGCACCCAGTGTACATTTACATTCATGGCATTTGGCAGATGCATTTGAATTGGTGCTTTGTAGTCTACAAAGAAATATAAGAGCCTTGAGTATTTTGTGTGATGTTACTCATGTTAATGGTAAAGGTTAATACCTGGATCTCTTCATGATTAAGGAAGACGCTGTTCTGAACGAAGCTCTGAGGTCTCTCCCAGGTGCCTTCTAGGTTCTGCAGATGGAAGTAGTACGAGCTGCCATCTGGAGTCTTAGTCCTCAGCCATGGACTTTTGTTATCACCTGATCAGAGGCATGCACAGACGGACACGACGTAAGACTCAAAAAGTAGAGTAACTAGAGTAAAATACTGGCGACCAATATACTGCTTGCTACTAAATTGAAAACTGCAATTATTTTGCACAGTATGTCTAACACACTGATGCAGACATGGAAATCTGTGCTAGATAATTCCTTTCTTTCCTCTCACTCAGCTGAATAGCTTAGTAGATCAGACAGGTGAAAACTTTAAAATTCCCTTTTTAGCATTTTAAACTGTTACACCCACTGCACCACATATGGATTATTGTCTTGCATTAAAATGCAAAAAGGTCAAACTACTGGTTATTAGTATAACTTACAAGGTATGTTAATTATCAGTCATTTTTGGTTCAGCAATTCTACATGTGTAAAAATCCTAGTGGCCTGAATAGCAGCACTCTATGATGAT
Source organism: Nannopetersius ansorgii (assembly GCA_037974605.1). Taxonomy (NCBI): domain Eukaryota; kingdom Metazoa; phylum Chordata; class Actinopteri; order Characiformes; family Alestidae; genus Nannopetersius; species Nannopetersius ansorgii. Next base: position 7,080,266 of record JBBPDE010000006.1, read on the forward strand.
GAAACTGACCCTCCAAGGCTTTAGCATGCAGCAGGGCAGCCAGTTCAGTCTGATACCCATCTGCACACTCCTCTACCACACTCCGCAGCAGTACTTCTGGCAGACGTAGAACTCGCAAGGTCTGAGATGGTTTTCTTTCCTTTACTGCCTGATTGACAGCGGCCAGTCCCAACGACACTGACAACAGAAATCAGTGATAAATATCTAGCAGTCATGTCAGAAAGCCAGAGACTGGTATGCATATGTAAATGGATGATCTGTTGAAATGAGTTTCAGGGTGAACCTGTTTGTATGTGTATAGACATACTCACTCTTCAGTGCTCTCTGAGCATCCTGGTTGGCCAGCCTCACACCCTCCTGAATGTCCGGTAACCACAGCTCTGCTGCTGGGTCCCGACTAAGCTGCAGTTTAAAAAAATTTAATTAATTTTAAATAAATAAACAAACACCCTGTAACACTTTACCAGGCACTGTTCTCAAGAATAAATGTAATTAAAAGAGTATTTACTAAGGCTTCACTTCAAT